>DF361274.1:31518-70526 GCA_000787875.1 Solanum virginianum | reverse complement strand
AGTAGGACATCCAGCAGCTAATATCAAGCTTCAAGTTGCTTCGGAGCTTTGTGTGTCTAGAGTTGTATTTGTGTATTGTATAATTGGTTGAGGCGAGGCTTGTCCCGACCCTTATCTGATTTATTCCTTGTATAGAGGCTATGTAGACTATGTAAACTAAAGTGTGGTTATGAGTTATACTTTAGAGAATGTGGCTCCAAAGGCCAAGTCAATTGCATTTCATTTTGGGCTTGTCATAATTGTTTCCTTCTATAAAGGGATGTTGAATGTAGAAATCTCTTATAATATGTATAGGTAACGTATTGATATAGGTTGGTTCTCCCGAGCCTTATCGGTAACAGGTGCCGGTCCGCCTTAATAGGATTTGGGGCATGACACTTTCAACTCCACCAAAGCTATCCGACGTGAAGGTATAGAAATAGGTTGAGTGTTGGGTAAAAGATTAATATCAAAGTCAATTTCCCTTTTGGAAGGAATATCGGGCAAGTCATCATGAAAGACATTGGGGACTTTATTAACTATAGAAACCAAATTAAAATTAGGAACCTCAGACTCAACATCCATAACTTAGACAATATAATATATACACCCTTTTTCATAGCTTTTACATAATAGACAAACTTACCCTTGAACACCAAATTTGTTCCCTTTTACTCAAGAATGGACTCATTAGGAACTTGAAATGTGACCTTGTAGGTTATAAAATCAATAGAAGCATAAGATGCATGTAACCAATCCATACCAAGAATTACATCAAAATTGGTCACGTCAAGTTCAACAGGATCACATGGGAAAACTCTATGCAAGACCAACACAAAAAAATTTCAAACAAACTTTCTTGGCTAAGATCTACTCACCAAATGGAGTATAGACTGAATAAGGTTCTAAAACCCTTTTGGGAAACATATCAAACTTAATTGCAAGGTAGGGAGTGAGAAAAGACAGTAGCACCGGGGTCAACCCAAGCATACATAAAATAATCAAAGACTTTTAACATACATATAACCATATCGGGGGACTCCTCATGTTTTTGCCTAGCATGTAAAACATAGAATCGATTACCACACCGGGACCACCTCCTTAAGATTGGTCACCTTGTGGAACTTGACCTTTTTGAGCAACTTGGCCTTGACAATACCCTTCTATACCTTTGTTAACAATATTAGGACACTCAAAGATCTTATGCTCCATCTTTTCGCAACCAAAACATGAACTCATTCCTCTCAAGCAATCACTAACATGGTTTCTCCCATACTTGGGACACGTAAGAGAAATAACACCACCGCCACCCTTTACAACATTACCTTAAGCTTTAAGGATAGGCACCCTATCCTTATCAAACCTTTAAAGAGTACCTTTAGACGACCCTTGGCCTTGTTGGAAATGGCTACCACTAGACTTACCATGTGAAAATCTACCATCAAAATGAGCCCTTTTGGACTTCTTCATCCTTATATTTTGAAGCTTTTCACTCTCCACTTGCTCGACATAAGTCATGAGCCAAGAAATATCCATTTCTTTGATGAGCTTCAGGGCCTTACATTTCATCTTCACTAAATCAAACACGCCTAAGATGAACTTATTCATACAGGCCCTAGAGTTGACAACAAAAAAGGGAGCATACATAGATAACTTTGTGAACTTGAGGGCATACTCCCTTACTCATAGCAACTTGCTTAAAATTCATAAACCCCATCACTTTGGATTCCCTTACTTCAAGGGAAAGAAACGATCAAGAAAAGGGGCTTTTAACGTCTTCCAATCAAGAGAACCTTCTTCAACCCTTCCATTGAGTAAATCAAACTTGGGAAACTATTTTAAGTTGATAAGCTAGCAACTCAGTTTTCTCCTCAGATGATACCTTCGGAATCTCCACCACTTTTTAGACCTTATCAATAAATTCTTGTGGATCGTCATCCACCTTGGAACCATAGAACTACGGAGGACTTATTGTAACAAAATCTCTTACCCTTGAAGTCGGAGTAGGAGTCTTTGAAGAAGCAACAACTTGGGAAAATATAGTGATAGCAGCCCTGTACTCCTCATTGGTCACTTGGTCGGCTTGAGGTAAAACTCCTCATTGGTTACTTGGTTGGCTTAAGGGCCTTCGGGAACTTGAGGAGTCAGGGGTACTTGGTCCTCATTAGCATCGACTCCCCTAGGAAATAGGGCACATCATGAAAGCATTTTCCAGAAATATCAAAGGACAAGCATTTGGGAATGAGGGTCTTGAATACACGACATAGATTACAAAAGAATTGTAGGTTTCCTAAATACCTCACAGCCTTTCACTTATGGATGTGGCATGCTTCATACCTATAAATAAAACTCTATTAGATATGGCATGTTAGAATCCCTAGAATGCTTTCAAACTTGGCTCTAATACAAAGTTAGTCATGACTCAAACCTAGGGCCTAGCCATGACATGACGAATGTGACACCTGAAGATACCCCATCCAAGCCTCTTGTTCATATCATAAGCATACACAAGGTAAAGTAAGCAATTGATATCACCCAAGTTACACCTCCCTTTTGAGGATAAAGAGGTTGTTATCAAGAAATAGAACCTAACCAAGGTTAGGGTCGAACCCAATGGAATACTATAGACTTAGAAGAATTCAATTGATGTAAGTTGAGTGACTAACCAACTTAGCTCACCAAAAGGGGGGGTTTAATAATAACAAGTAACAAAGTAATCCTAACACACACAAGTGTTTAAACCAATATGAGAGAAACTAGGGTATTGTATTCCCCAAGATTCCATAACTCAGTATCATCGGATAATTTAATTCTTTTTTAGTTTGTAGCATGCAGGAAGGTAAGTAAGTTCACCAAACACTTTGGCCTAGGCAAGAGACAAATTTCACAATGTGACTTGGTCCATCTCCATAGTGTGACATTACTAAGTCTTACCTATTATCCTAGTTAACCTCCCCATGGCCCAATTCGATTAATTAGATGCAAACACATCAATCAAATTTTGTTAATTAATCTCTTTTCCTATTAATTACTACCTTAGTCCAGTCAGTAACATTAGGCGGGTTCTAATGTTGGCCACCATCAGAAAATATGTAAAATGAAGAGGGTTAATTAATACATGCATACATACATTTTAAGAATTATGAATTATCCAATTTTACCTTGTTAGTTCTTCATTGTTCCCACAACCCAAGTTGTGGATTCAGATACTCATGATTTGTGTAGATGCAAGACTTATGAATTTGAATAATATAATAGATCAATTACATAATTGAATTAAGAACAAGTAAATCCAAGCTTCAATGAGAATCACAAAATGATAATTAGAAGATCAAATCAAGAGTACAAGTGTTTCTCAAAACTCTCCAATATTTTCTCTACTCAATCTCACTATTTTTCTATCAACTATTCAACTCTCTAAGAAAACTAACCTTAAAACCTATTTATAATGTTTAACAGCATGTCCTAGACAAAATAGGATAACTAGGTCGACACGCCTCACTCGGTATTTCTACGAGCCATATTATGTTCCATGACCCATAATCAGGCTTTCGTACTTTGTTGCTGCAAAATTGGAGTTGTGTTCTACAACACTTCTGTATGGACCATAAAAGGTTCTACGGCCTATAAAGGGTTTTGTCCAATAAAACTTCAGAAAGTCCTCCTTCTCTGATCCTCAGGGCACGAGACTTGATATGTGACTCATAAAATAGTTCATGACCCATTTGCATGCTCATAGAACAAACTTCAAAAAATCAACCCCTAACTGGAATTGTACACAAAACCTACTTCATGGCCCATAGAGTGCTCTACGGCCCATAAGGGTATCGTATATCCTCAAAATCAACAACTTCTGCACATTTTTTGAAATTCAATGCCAACCCTAGAATCCTGATAACCAAACACAAAAACATATAAAATCCACTAACATCGCATTGAGAACATACAAACTTTCAAGTTTTAAGCATCAAAAGTGTTATGTTTTGACAATACATTAGCATTTCGTAAGAGAGTAAGCAAGCAGAACATATTCTTATACAAATAAAGTGATTGCATTGATATGTTCATGATTCTGATTCATCAACAACTCCATGTTGGTACTAATTCAGGCAACCTCTTACAACATCTCTTTATTTTTTTAGCCTACGCCCAACTAGTATTGACTACACATGATCTTTTGGTAGAGGACCTATTTCTCGGCCCCCATGCATGTTTTGTCTTAACCACCTTTTCTAGCTTCTTAGCAACCTTAGCAAATGGTTGATCTAAAAATGCACCACCCATGATGGTATCAACAAATTCTTAGCTATTCTCATGGGTGCGACAGAAAATCTCCACCAAGGTATCATCAACTATCTTGTGGTCAGGGACACTTCCCAGACACTTTGTGAACCTCTCCCATGTTGTACTGATTGAGTCACCAGGATATTACTCAAAGCCATTGATTTGATCCTTCAACTTGTGCTTCTTCGATCTTAAGAAGAACCTCTTGAAAAAGGCCTTTTGCAATTCAGCCAACTGGTGCTCGAACTTTATGGGAGTTCGGATAGCTCTAGCACCTTATTTCCTGATAGAGATAATAAGAAGAAAGGAAGCCTAAAAACATCGATAGATGGATGTTGAGTTCTCATTACAGTGTTATAGACAAACACAATGTTGTGTAGATGGCTATCCGGATCTTCTGATGGTAGGCCCACAAATAATTCATGATTCTGTAGCATCTGAAGCAACCCACTTAAAACTATAAACTTTGTATCATCAAGTAGTAGTGGTAACATAATAGCCCCAGTAATATTCATAGCCATAGGATTTAGCTGATATTGATTCCATTGATAAGCTTCGGCATTGAGGACCTGTGGTAGTGGATCAATGTTCTCAGGTGGAGGTGGGTTATTATTATTCTTATTTTGATTCTGGTTCTGATTCAAAGCTGTATTAACCATGTTGTTAGTGTTGTCTTGGGCTATCCTTCTCAATATTCTCGAGATCTCTTGGTCAAATGGTGTCAAGGAAATGCTTCGACTTTGCATATTATGATTACACTACACCTGCATGCTGAAACAAAACAAAACAAACAAAAATGCAAAATGAGGAAATAAGGATTAATTCCCTAAATACTCAACCTAAACAAGTCTAACAATATTTCCTGGCAACGGTGCCAAAATCTTAATGTCATCTAAGCTACATCTCATTTTTAAAGGGTAAAGCGATCATTGTCAAGATATATAACCTAACTGAGATTAGGGTCAATCCCATAGGCTAAGCAATTTGGGTGGATTAACTTACTTATCTGCACAAAAGGGGGGAGAGGTTTGTAAAAAGTATGGAAAGTAATCCTAAACTAAGACAATTATGAAATAAGTATGAAGAGTAACTAGGGTATTGTGTTCCTCATGATTCCCTAACTCGGCATTACCAGATAATTGAATTCCTTTCTGGTGTGTAGCATGCAGAACAATAAGTTAAGTTTACCAAACCTTATGATCTAGGTGAGAGACAAATTTTACTATGCGATTTGATCCATCCCCGCAGTGTGACATTACTAACCCTAACCTGTTGTTCCAGCACAACCTCCCTTTGATCCAGTTTGGTTAATTAGATGAGAAATATTTATTAAATATTGTTAATTAATCTCTTTTCCTATTCATTGCTACCTTGATCCAGTCAGTAACACTAGGCGAGTCCTAACGTTGGCCACCATTAAAAAGCATTCAAAACGAAGAGAATTAATTAGTACATACATGTGCACTTTTCAAGAATTACAAATTATCTGATTTTACCTTATTAGTTCTTCATGGTTCCCATAATCCTATTTGTAGATTTAGCTACTCATTATCAGTGTAGATGCAAGAATCATGATATTGAATAACATAATTAAGCACTTACATAATAAAATTAAGAACCATAAATCCAAGCTCTTCACAAAGAATCATAAGATTGAATTAAGAATACAAAAGAATGTTTCACAAGTGTATCACAATGACTCTCTGAAGTTATGTACTATGCTCTATTGTTCCCCATGAAGAATAACCTAAAAACCTATTTATAGTATCTAAATACAAAACCAAAATAAAATAGGAGAACTGGGTCGGTAGGCTATGCAGGCACTTCTACGAGCCGTATAAAGTTTTATAGCTCGTAGTCGGGGCTTCATGGATTACTTCAACAAATCTATGGATAACTTTTATGAGACCTTTCTATGGGCCGTATAAAGTTTGATGGCCCTGATGTGCTGTCAAAATACAACACTTTTGATGCTCAAAATATAAAAATTTATGTGTTCTCAATGAGATGTTAGTCATTTTATGCGTTTTATGTTATGTTTGCAGGATTCTAGGGTTGCACTTGATTTTGGGAAGAAATACAGAAGTTGCTGATTTTTTATGGAGTATGAGACCTTTTATGGGCCGTACATCATTCTAGGGGTCGTGAAGTGGGTTTCATGGACAAATCCAGTGAGGGGTTGATTTTTTGAAGTTGATTCTATGAACACACAAATGGGTCATAAAATGATTTATAAGTCGTAAAACGTGGTTAGTGCCCTGAGGATCAGAGATTAGGAATTTTTGAAGATTCATCAAGCGAAACCCATATACGGGTCGTAAACTACCTTATGGAACATAAAGGGGTTGTCTTAGACTTGAAGTCTAGATTTCTAACAACACTGTATGAGACCTCAATTATAGGCCATGGAATGCAACAAAACCCGTAAACTTGTTCGTGACACGTGCTGACCTAGTAATCCTATTATGTTTAGGAAAAATATTTTAGATATTATAAATAGGTGTTTTAGGCTATTTGTCATAATATTTCGCATAGTACACAGAAAACTTAGTAATTAGAGAGAGAAAATAGTGAGATTACATAAGAGTTTTGAGAATACTTGTACTTTAATTTCATCTTTAATCTTGTGATTCTCTTTAAAGTTGGATTTACTTATTGTTAATTTAATTGTGTAAGTGCTCTATTATGTTATTTCAATTAATAAATCTTGCATCTACACAAAGTATGAGTAGCTAAATCCACAACTAGGATTGTGGGAAGCATAAAGAACTAAGAAGGTAAAATTGAATAATTCACAAATTCTTGGAAACTGAGCATGCATGTATTAATTAACTCTCTTTGTTTTGCATGTTTTCTAGTGGTGGCCAACATTAGAACTTGCCTAATGTTATTGACTAGACCAAGAAGTAATGAATAGAAAAAGAGATTAATTAACATGATTCAATTGATGTGTTCTCATCTAATCAACCGAACTGGGCCAAGGGGAGGTTGTACTGGGACTAATAGGTAAGTGTTAGTAATGCATACTATGGAGATGGACCAAGTCACAGAGTGAAATTCACCTCTCGCCTTTGACCAAAAGGTTTGGTGAACTTAACTTACCGTCCTGCCTGCTACACAATAGAAAAGAATTAGGTTATTCAGTGATATTAAGTTAGGGAATCATGGGGAACACAATACCCTAGTTTCTCTCTACATTGATTTAACTCTTGTGTTAGTTAGGTTTATTTTTCCATTGCAGTAATTGAATTCTTTTGAGTCTACAATTTCCTTGGATTTGACCCTAACCTTGGTTAGGTTCTACTTCTTGACAATGACCACTTTATTCTCAAAAAGGAGGTGTAACTAGGGTGACATCAAGATTTTGGTGCCATTACCAGGGAATATGGCTAGACTTATTTAATTCATAGTGATTTGGGTATTAATCCTTATTTCCTACATTTTATGTTTTTTGTTGTTTTTACTTTCTTTGCAGGGTGTAAGCATAGTATATGCCCAAAACATGCAAATTTGATATAGACCCTTGACTCTGTTTGACCTAGAGATCCACAGAACATTGAGGAGAATGGTCCAAGATAACACCCATAATGCCGCCAATGCAGCTCTAAATAGGAACGAGAATGAGAATGCTAATCATGAGAACCCACTTCTTCTTGAGGATATTGCTCCATGGCCACAGGATTGAATGCCAATACTTATTAGTGGAATCAATACAGGCTAAATCCTATAGGTATGGAGGTGACCAAAGCTATTATGTTGCCACCACTACCGACTGACATAAAGTTTGTGGTCTCGAGTAGGTTGTTGTAGATGCTGTAGAACTATTTGTTGTTTGCGGGCTTACCATTGAAGGATCCTTATAGCCATCTATACAATGTTGCATTTGTCTGCAAGAGTGTGATGGGAACATAGAATCTGTCTATAGATACTATGGTACTTTATATCTTCCCATTATCTCTTACTGGTAATGTAGTATTATGACTGTCTGAGCTCTCGCAGTGTTTGATCGCCAGTTGGGCAGAATTGCAGAAGGCCTTTTTGGTGAGGTACTTCCCTAGACCGATGAAGCTCAAGTTGAAAGACTAGATTAACAACTTTGAGAAACTTCCTGGTGATTCTATTAGTGCTACTTAGAAGCAGCTCACCAAATTCTTGAGGAGTGTCCCAAACCACAGAATAGTTGATAATGCCTTGGTGGAGATCTTCTACTGTGCCCTTGATGAGACAGTCAGGCTTGTGTTGGCACTATCATGGGGGCATGTTCTTAGTTCAACCATTCGCAAGGATACCAGAAAGGATGGAGAGAGTGGTCTAGACTAATCATGCATGGGGGCAGAGAGACAAAGTATCTACTAAAAGTTTGTGTACTATCAGTGTTGGTTTGGAGCAAGCAAAGATAAATGAAGAAATTATGCAAGAGCTTACCTAAATTCCTACATATATGGAGGTGATGATGAAGCAAAACCTTGAGCAATTCAATGCAGTGGTTCATCACCCTCCACATGCACCCATGTATGATGAGCCTTATTGTAAGGATAATACCTATTTTGTTGCTGATCAGACTGGGGGTTTTCGGACCAATGCCCAACGGTTCAATCAGGACAATTGGCGCCAAGGTTGAGGAAACCAAGGTCAAAACATTCAATAGATATGGAGCTTTTAGGGACAACCATATTGGGTATTATGACCAAAACAAGGGCCTAGAGAGAGGCAGATTGGGGTCATCGAGATGGCTTCAAAAATAGTCCCTACATGCCACCACATAACCGTGATGCAGGTGAAAGTAGCTCAAGAATTGAGGAGATATTTGATCGCCTGTTGAAGAAAGCTAAGACACAAATGAGACTCTGAGGGATATGAAATCGGAGATTTCAAGCATTAATAAAAAAATTAAGTGTCATTTTGTGGCTATTAGAGAGTGTGAGTAATAGTTTAACAAAGTATCGACTCAACTCAATAGCATCAGAGGGGTAAAATGCATAGTAACACAGTTCAAAACCTTAAGAATAAAGGGTAGTGTATGATGGTTACTACTCGGGGTGGCAAGAGCTCCATTGATCCTCCTATGCCAGTTGATGAGGATGATGTTCGAGAGGAGATAGTTGTGGCCAAGGATGCAGACATAGGAAATGATTGTGGAAAGGAGGGGGTGAGTGAAGCTACTGATGCACCACAGAAGTTGAAGCCCGTTTCCTAAGCCTCTTCCTCCATTCCCTCAAAGAATTAAAAAGAAAGAAGAGAAAGGCAATTTAAAGCACTTTCTCTCCATCCTGAAATAACTCTCTATCAATATCCCTCTCATTGAGGTATTGGAGAAGATGCCAGGGTATTCGAAGTGTATAAAGGACCTGGTTAATAAGAAGTGCACTGTGAGTAAGGAGCTCTCCCAAGATCTTCAGCATTATAGTGCTATTGCTACAAAGTCCTTGGATTAGAAGTGAGAAGATCCCTATGCTTTTTTCTTACCCTACACCATTAGAGATATGGAGTTCACAAGGGCACTATGTGATCTAGGTGCCAGAATTAATTTGATGCCCCTTGCGGTCTTCAATTAGCTAGGATTAGGAGCCCTTACTTTGATGAGCATGTGTTATTGATGGCCGGTCGCATGGTGAAGAAACTTGTAGAGATACTATACGATGTGCTGGTCAAAGTTTAGAAGTTCATATTCCCCGTAGACTTTGTGATCCTAGATTGAGAAGTCGACTTTGACATCCCAATCATCTTAGGAAGATCATTTCTGGACACTAGATGAGCACTGAAACCTGGTCAACTCAGGTTCATATTGAAAGATAAAGAGGTTTTCTTTAATATCTCTCAGTCCATGAAGTGCCCAAATGATTTAAAGAATAAAGTCTAGGAAATTGGTGAAGTATGAGTAACCACTTTGTCCAAGTCATGCTGCAATAATAAATTAGGCGCTACTTGGGAGGCAACCCAAGGTGGATACTGGCGCTTAGGCATCAAGGTATGATTTTTGGCCCCTTATATGTTGTCTTGATTTAATTGCATGCATTAGGACAATGCATCTCTTTTTTGATGGGGTATGGGTAGTTATGGGCCTCAATGAAGTCTGAGTAGCTTGGGCCTATAACTACCCCAATTTTTTATCTTGGGGTTTTCTTGCCTGTGTTCTTTTTCCCCATGGATATGTACTTTCTGTTGAATCGATATGTTTTGGATGTTTAGGTAATATTAGTAGCATTTAGTACCAATACCTGGGGCATATAGTTGAAAAATGATACCCACTAAAATTTTGATTAGTAGTCTACATAGTAACCATGCATGTTTAGGTGTGTTGACAATGTTTTTTCTGATAAGTGAGGATAAATTGAGACAAAAAGCATGATCTGAGAGTCTTTTGTTGATAATGTAGTCAGCGCTATGTGAGTATGATCTATAAATTGTTGAATTCATATGTTATGTGCTAATTTAGAACTTTCCCTATTACTCTAAGTTAGACTGTTGATTAATTGGAGTAGGAAAGGATCTTAGGTCATTGTTGTTAAAATCCCACTTAGCCTAAATGATCAACCAAAATTACAGTATATCCCTTATTCATAATGTTAAAGCCTAACATATACCTATTTTTCTCAAACACCTAATTAACCTAGCGTTATTAGTTGTAAACTCCTAAAATTGGCCCTATTCATTCCTTGAACATTGTGCACCTTGACTGAGGAAAAAAACCTAAGTTGAGGGTGGCTACCAAAAGTGGCCCTTGTTCTAAGAATGGATATTGTACACCTCTACTTTGGCCAAAAACCTAAGTTGAGGGTGGCTAGTGTAAGGGTAAAACACAAATATAAGGGGAGAAGTTAGTGCTATAGAGAAATAGGTAAAATTATGTACTGGGTGCAAGAAAAATAAGTGATGCCTTAGTTGTGAGTTAAAGAGAAAAATAAAGTGTAAAAGCAAGGCAAAAAGCTGAAATATGAAAAGAAAGCACCCAAAAAATCTTGAAATAGGAGAAAAGGAGAATGATATGAAGATAACAGAGTTGGTAGGGCAAATTGTGTAAAAACATAGTGACAAGAAGGGCCTTTAGTCACTATGTCCCAAAATACCATACCAAAGCCCCCGGAGCCTATGTTACGAGCCTATAAAGTCCTAAAATGATCCTAGTCCGAGTAGTCAAAGGTCTTCATCATGAGTATAGGGGAGAGCCTATGGTATTAGGAATGATGCATAAATATCTTTTGTGGGAGTGAGTGATTTTGCATAGTCCCAAGGTTATACATGAAAACATCTTTAAGAGTCAGATATTGGGCCTCGTTCTATAAGGGAACTTGCATTGCATTGTTAGCATTAGACTTACTCAGTGATTATGGATTGTTAATAGTACCTCACTTGTCATAGTTGTGTTATCATATGCACTAATTTGTATTGGATTGCTAGATGGTTATCTGATCCTATTTGGAGAAGGTGGTATGGGTGTCTGAGTTTGAGATTGATGTGATGTATGCCATTTTGTTGAGGTCTGTGTTTTACTGTATCCTATGTAGATTGAGTCTTTAATTTGAGGATAAGCAACAATTTTAAGTTAAGGGTGTTGATGTGCTGCCAAAATACAACACTTTTGATACTTAAAACTTGGAATTTCGAATGTTCTCAATGTGATGTTAGTTGGTTTTATGTGTTTTTGTGTTATGTTTGCAGGATTCTAGGATTGGCCTTGATTTTGGGAATAAATATAGAAGTTGCTAATTTTTTATGCAGTATGAGACCCTTTAAGGACTGTAGATCATTCTACGGTTCATGAAGTGAGTTTCGTGGACAAATCCAGTGAGGGAATGATTTTTTGAAGTTGATTCTACGAACATGCAAATAGGTCATGGAATGATCTACGAGTTGAAAAACATGGTTCGTGCCCTGAGGATCAGACATTGGGACTTTCTGAAGATTCATCAGACAAAACCCAGCTACAGGTCGCAAACCATTTTGTGGGTCCTGGGGGGGTGTCATAGACATGAAGTCCACATTTCCAGTAGTAGTGTACGAGACCCCGATTATGGGTCGAGGAATGCAATACGGCCCATAAACTTCTTCGTGAGGCATGCCAACCCAATTATTCTATTGTGTTTAGGACATGTATTTCAAATATTATAAATAGGTTTTTAGGTTATTTTTCATAAGTTTTCACATAGTACATAGAAAACTCAATAATTAGAGAGAGAAAATAGTGAGATTACATTGGAAAGTTTTGAGAAAACTTGTACTTTGATTTCATCTTTAATCTTGTGATTCTCTTTGAAGTTGGATTTGCTTGTTCTTAATTCAATTGTGTGCGTCCTCTATTATGTTATTCCAATTCATAAGTCTTGCATCGACACAAAGTATGAGTATCTAAATCCACAACTAGGGTTGTGGGAACCATGAAGAACTAACAAGGTAAAATCAGATAATTCATAAGTTCTTGAAAAGTATGCATGCATGTATTAATTAACTCTCTTCGTTTTGCATATTTTCTAGTAGTGGCCAATATTATAACCCTCCTACTGTTACTGACTGGACTAAGGTAGTAATGAATCAATTGAACTAGGCCAAGGGGAGGTTGTACTAGGACTAATAGGTAAGAGTTAGTAATGCACACTATGGAGATGGGCCAAGTCACATAATGAAATTCACCTCTCACCTTTGACCAAAGGGTTTGTTAAACATAACTTACCGTTCTACATGCTAAGGAATCATGGGGAACACAATACCCCAGTTTCTTTCCATATTGATTTCACTCTTCTGTTAGTTAGGTTTATTTTTCCATTGATTATTGCAAACTGTCACCCCCTTCTCTTCGAGGAAGTAAGTCAATACTCAAATTGCGGTAATTGAATTCTCTTAAGTCTACATATTTCCTTGGGTTCAACCCTAGCCTTGGTTAGGTTCTATTTCTTGACAATGACTATTTTATCCTCAAGAAGGAAGTGTAACTTGGGCGACATCAGGCCCGTAAAGGGTTTCGGCTGATGACTTTTCGGTAACTCCCCACTTTTTGATCCTTAGGGTAAGAAACCAAGTCACGACTCATTTGCATGTTCATAGACTTAACTTCAGAAAAATCACCCTTCATTGATTTTTTGTAAAAAACCATTTCTACGGCCCGTGGTATTTTCCACGGCTCGTAAAGAGTCTCATATATCAGCAATTTCTGCAACTTTTGGACACTTAGCCCAAAAATAATGTCAACCCTATAATACTACAAAAGAGACATAAAAACACATTAAATCTACTAATATCGCTTTTGAAAAATACAAAATTCCAAGTTTTAGGCATCAAAAGTGTTGTATTTTGACAATACATCACTTGCCCATCAATTTGAGGATGAAATGTGATGCTTAGTTTCACCTTTTTACCAAGGTCCTTTTAGGAAGACCTGCAAAAAAGATAGGTAAATTGAGCACCATGATTGATAATATAGACAACAGTACCCTATGCAACCTTATTAATTCTTGAATGTAGACTTTAGTAAAATCTTCGGCACTATAAGAAGTCTTCACTGACAAAAAGTGGGCTATTTTTGTCATTCTATCCAGAAACATCCATATCTCAAATTGTTTCCGATTCTTTGGCAAACCCTTAATGAAATCCATATTCACTTCCTCCCATTTTTATGTAGGTATTTCAATATCTTGGGCCAAACTACTTAGTCTTTGGTGTTCCACCTTTACTTGTTGACAATTGGCACATCCCATTACATATTTTGCTATGTCTTTATTCATGCCATTCCACTAATACACCTCTCTCAAATCTCTATACATTTTTGGTAATCTTAGATGAATAGAATACTTAAGAATTATTAGCCTCATCAAGTATCTTTTCCCTTAGATCATCGACATTAGGCACACAAATGCCCTTGGTAGCGAAGTACTCCATCCCTCCTTGTGAGAAGACCTTCACCTTTTTATCAACCACCAACTTCTTTAGTTCAACCAAGGTAGGATCTATGTCTTATTTTACTTTAACTTCCATTATCAAAGACGATTCCTCCCCATTTTGTACAAGTGTACTACCACTGTTCATGCCATTTAACCTTACACCCAAATGAGCTAAATGGTACATTTCCTTCACTACTTCTTTCTTTCTATTCTCAGCATGTGCAATTCTATACGTAGATACTTTACTTCATGCATCGGCCACAATATTCGCTTTGCTAGGGTGATATATGACACTCATATCATAGTCCTTCAGAAGCTCCAACCACCTTATTTGCCTTAGGTTTAAATCCCCTTGGCTAAACACATATTGCAAACTCTTATGCTCGGTGAATATGTAACATACACAGAGAGATAATGTTTCCAAATCTTCCATGCAAATACAATAGCCAATAACTCAAGATCATGAGTTGGCTAGTTCTTTTCATGAACTTTAAATTGCCTTGAGGCATAGGCAATAACTTACCCATGTTGCATCACAACACAACCCAAGCCTATATGTGAGGCATCACAATAAACAATAAAACTATCTAGAACTTTTAGAAATGTCAAAGTAGAGGTTGAAGTAAGATGATCTTTTAACATTTGGAAACTTTTCTCACATTTATCGGACCATTAAAATTTCACTCTCTTTTGGGTCAAGTTCGTCAAATGAGAGGTAATGGAAGTAAATCTTTTAACAAATCTTCTATAATATCCGGCCATCCCAAAGATCTCCTAATGTTAGAAGGAGACAATAGTCTAGGTCAACTCTTCAGTGCCTTTGTCTTCTTTGGATCCACTCTAATACCATCAATCAAAATAATGTGGCCAAGAAAAGCCACCCTTATTTAGCCAAAATTCACACTTGTTAAACTTAGCAAAATGTTATTTTTCTCTCAATGTTTGCAACAGTATCCGCAAATTACCCTCATGCTCCTTTGCATCCTATGAAGAGACCAATTTATATCATCTATGAATATAACCACGAGCATGTCCAAATATGGTTTGAAGATCCTATTCATTAAGTGCATAAAAGCTGCGGGGAGCATTTGTTAGTCCAAATAATAGAACCAAGAATTAAGAATGACCATACCAAGTTCTAAATATCGTCCTTAGAATGTCATCCTCCTTCACCCTTAATTGGTGATACCCAAACCGAAGATCAATCTTGGAGAAGTAACTTGTGTCGTATAGTTAATCAAATAGTCATCAATCCTTGACTGGACATTTGTTTTTTATAGTCATTTTGTTCAATTGTCAATAATTAACTGACATCTGAAGTGAACTAACCTTCTTCCTTAAAAACAATACGGGAGTACCCCAAGGAGACACACTAGGTCATACAAACCCCTTATCAAGCAAGTCCACTAATTATTCCTTCAATTCTTTCAACTCTATCGAGGTCACTCGATACAGAGGTATAGAAATAGTTGAGTGTTGGGTAAAAGATTAATGTCAAAGTCAATTTCAGTTTCAGGAGGAATACAAGAAAGTCATCAGGAAAGACATCAAAAAATTCATTAACTAAATTGAATCAAGAGTAGGAACCTCAAACTCAACATCCACAACTCGGATAACATGATATATGCAGCCCCTTGAAAATCATTTTCATATATTTTATATAAGAGATAAACTTACCCTTGAACACCGAATTTGTTCTTTTCCACTCGTGGATGGACTCATTAGGAACTTTGAATGTGACCCTATGAGTTATGTAATCAATATAAGCATAACATGCATGCAACTAATTTAGACCAAGAACTACATTAAAATCAATCATGTCAAGTTCAATAAGATCACATGGAAAGACTCTATGCATGATCGACACGGGATAATTTCTACAGACTTTCTTGTCTAGGATTGACTCACCAATTAGAGTATAAACTGATAAGGGTCTAAAGACTTTGGAAGATACATCAAACTTTATGGCAAGGTAATGAGTGACAAAAGACATATTAGCATCAAGGTCAAGCAAAGCATACACATATTTGTGAATAAGGTCATGGGCCCCAGGTAAGACCCTTCGATCTCTTGCCTAGCATGCAAAACACAGAATCAATTGCCACATAGACCACCACCTTGAGCTTGTGCACCATGTTGAACATTCCCACTTTGAGCAACTTGTCCTTGAGGATGCCCTTCTCTACCTTATTTAGCCTCATCTGGACATGCAAGATCTTATGTCCCATCATACCTGATGTGCTACCAAAATACAACACTTTTGATACTTAAGATATGGAATTTTGTGTATTTTCAATGTGATTTTAGATGGTTTTATATGTTTTTGTGTTTATATGTACAGGATCACGGGTTTGGCCTTGCTGTTGGGAAAAAGTGCAGAAGTTGCTTGTTTTTACTATTATACAAAGCCCTTTACGGGTCGTAGACCATTCTATGGGTCCTCGGTGGTTTCATGAACAATTCTAGTGCTATTTATTGAAGTTGATTCTATGAACATACAGACGAGTTATAGAAGGTTTTACGAGTCATAGAAGATGGTTCATGCCCTGAGGATCAGAGATAGGGACTTTTTAAAGTTTCTTCAGATGAAACCCCCTTACGGATCGTAAATCACTTTATAAGTCATAGAGAGGTATCATAGAATTGAAATCCAAAATTCCAGTAGTATAGTACGAGACCCCGATTATGGGCCATGGAATGCAATACGGCCCGTAAACCCCTTTCATATGGCATGCCAACCAGTTCTCCTATTTTGTTTAGGACTTGTATTTACTTATTATAAATAGGTTTTTTAGGTTATTTTTCATAAGTTATCGCCCAGTTCTTAGAGAACTCAATAATTAGGGAGAGAAGATTGTGAGATCATATTAGAGAGTCTTTGAAAATACTTGTATTTGAATTTCATGTTTAAGCTTATGATTCTTATTGAAGTTGGATTTGGTTGTTCTTAATTCTATTGTGTAAGTGTTCAATTATGTTGTCTCCATCAATAATTCTTGCATCTACAATAGCATGAGTAGCTAAATTCACAACTAGGGTTGTGGGAACCATGAAGAACTAACAAAGTAAAATTAGATAATTCATAATTCTTGGAAGGTGTGTATGCATTTATTAATTAACTCTCTTCATTTTGCATGTTTTCTGATGGTGGCCAACATTAGAACTCGCCTANAAGGTAGTAATGAATAGGAAAAGAGATTAATTAACAAGATTTGATTGATATGCTCTCGTCTAATCAACTAAACTAGGTTAAGTGGAGGTTGTACTTGACTATAGGTAAGGTTAGTAATGCACACTATGTGATTTAGGTGCCAGCATTAATCTAATACCCCTTGTGGTCTACAACAAGCTTGGATTGGGAGCTCCTACTCCAACGAGCATGCAGTTATTAATAATAGATAGCATAGTGAAGAAGTCTATGGGGATATTGTATGATGTACTAGTAAAAGCTGAAAAGTTCATATTCCCCTTGGACTTTATGATCCTAGATTGCAAAGTTGACTTTGATGTCCCAATCATCTTGGGAAGACCGTACCTAACTACTAACGAGTACTAATGGATATGAAAGCCAGCTAAATCAAGTTTAGTTTGAGCGACGAAGAGGTTGTTTCAATATTTGTTAGGCCATGAAGCGTCTAGATGACCTGAAGAACAAAGTTTGGCAATTAGTGAAGTCTGAGTAACCAATTTGTCCAAGTCATGCTACAATAATAAATCAGGCACTACTTGGGAGACAACCCAAGGTTTTTGATGTAATAGTGTAGTTATGGGCTTATTTTTAGTTTTTGGATTCATAAGTCATTTATTTTATCGTACTTTGATTGTAATTTTGGACATTTAGCTAGTTGTATAGATGATGACAATGTGTTCTATGAAGAATATGTAGGGCAGGGCTAAAGCAACCATTTTTGGCTAAGAAGAGCATCAGGAACTATTTCTACGACTGGGTCTACAGGCCGTAAAACACTTTATGACCCGTAACCCATCTCATAGAGATTTTCAGTGAGTAAAGAAATTATACACTCTAGTCCACAAGCCAACTTTATGATCCATAGATAAAACTACCGATTGTGAATAAGGTCATGGGCCCCAGGTAAGTTTCCTAAAATGTTTTGCTAAGTGTTGAGGTCTCTACGACCAACTGTACGAGCCGTAAATCACTTTACAACTAGTAGACTGATCTATGAAACACAGTCCTAAAATCTAGTGTTTAGATATTATACAAAATCATAGTTTATGGGCCATAAGACACTCTGCGGCCCGTATACGAGTTTTCATAGAGTCTAGGCCCATTAAGTTTTCAGTTTACCCGATCAAGTTATAAATAATAGGGTCAAATTATTTTTACCCCATTCTTAACCTAATTTACAAAATTAACCTAGCCAACCCCACTTCCTCGTTAATTTGAGCATCGACGGCAACAAAGACACCATTTTCTAGTGACTTTTTGGCAACCTAGGGTTTAGTGCATCTTTACCTCCTTCATCTACTTCAACTAAATCACAAATCTTGGTAAGTTTTTGGTTAATCCCAAACCTTTTGTGTTACCTTGTATGATTGAATTGGATAATGTGTTGGGAATGGTAGTTAGGGCACAAAATCGATGTTTGATGATTAATATGTGTTAATTGAAATTAGGTTTCCCATGTATGAATGGTTGTCTAAACCCAGAATTGGGCACTTTTGCCTTGTGTAAATGTTTGAATAGTTTTTGGTACCTATTAAATCAACCCCATGTGTGTTGATTGATATTGTGAAAAATTGGTAGGTAATGACATAGGTGTGTAATCTTGTTTAAATTAAGCATAGGTGGTCAAAATTGTAGGGTAAATATGCATAATCACTTTCGATGAGGTATACGTGTTGAAGAATATGTTGGCCATAATGGTTGTGGTATGGAAATCATGTGGGTGGGTGTGTTTTCCTTTGATGCTGGTATAATACTTAAAAATTTTGTTTGGGGTCCATTGTGATGGGCTTAGAAACCTAGGTAACTGAGTTCTCTTGTTTACGAGTGGTTTTTATGGCCCATGGATTATTCCACGAGTCGTAATTTCCCCTTGTGCAAGATTCTAAAAACTTGAAGTTTCTAAGTATCCATTAGACGAGACCTTCTACAAGTAATAGATTACTTTACATCTTATAGATAGGTCTCATAGATCCTTGCCTAGAATAGATGTACTCACTAGAAATCTTTACGATCCAGTCTATGACTTGTAAACCACTTTATGAGTCGTACTTGGTCTCGTAGACTTTTCCAGTGACAAAAATTATTTGAACCACTACTTTACGAAAGATCTTTATGGCTCATAGTACTAACTATGACCCGTAAAGATGTTTTCGTAGAACCTTTCTACAACTGAATTCAAATTATTTTTGTATTTAATTTTTGATTTGTGGGGCTAACCAAGGTATGTATATATTCATGTTTCAGGTACTATGGTCCCTAAAGTCAAATGGGATGAGATCCTAGCTGTATGGAGGATGCTCAAAGATGAGCCTTCAGATGATGAGCAGATCCCGACTCTGAGCGGATCATTGGAGGAGCTCAGAGTTCCTCCGGACCCAGAGATGGATTGGCCACATGCTAGAGCTACTGCCAGAGCTGGGCAGACTCAGGCTCTTATTGTTCGTACACCCCAGTTTGATGAGAAAGGCAGCGATATGGTGCGATTTACCCCATATGACTCCATCTAGAGAGGAGTCCAACTCTAAGGGAGGCTCTAAGGATGGATCAGAAATAGAGCCCTCTGCTGCACCCCGATCATCACCATCTCCACCTAACGTCCTTACTAGTAGATGGTGTGTCACAGGTATGTGTGAATCTATACAGACGACCAACAGCAAACAGAGCGGGGCAAGCCAGCCGCTCTATATATGATAAGCCCTGAGTTATCTCCGACCGACTCAACTGTGTCTCCGGTATCTAGGACATGATGATTTGCTACAGGCTTCAGTGGCTCATGTAGTCTCTTGGATGATACTCCCCGTCTATGGTGAGGAAGCTTTATGCCTCACATGTAGCCATGATATACAACACTCTTCCTAAGGAGAATAAGCCCCTTGCTCTGACCAGACTAACCGAGATGAGAGTGAGGGGCTAGCAGTTGAATGTATCAGAGATCAATATCTGCTAGATGCTTTTTAGACCAGAGTTCCCTACCCCTAGAACCATCGCAGAGTTCAATAACAAGGTAGAGCAGACAAAGGACCCCCTGGTGATGAGAGATCCAGAGCAACGAGCCAACTTAATGAGATGGGTGGCTGGTGATACTACTGAACGGGGTTCAGAACCTGCATAGGTCACCACAAACTCGAAGCCTATTATTAAGGCTTCACTGATTTTCCTAGCCAAGTTATAGTGGGCGATTATTTGTTCCCATATCTGGCCTACACTTTTTGATAATACATTGATGCTGGATCATGTGGTTTTGGTTGGCAGCATCTTAGTTAGCTATGATACTAATTGGGCCCACCTTATAGCCAACCAGCTCCACGAGGCCGCCCTGAAGATATCCACGTCCATCTCGTTCCCTTGCTTGATATATAGGCTCTGTCTAGAGTTGAGGGTGGAGAGTGTGTACCAGCTGTACCAGCTAATTGAGGCCCAGTGTACATTTGATCTCGACCTAATCCAAGCTGAAGAGAACTCGGTGGCTCTCCGACGAGCACAACCTCCTCCTATGCCTGAGATATTTGCACCAGCGCCACCACTTGAGGGTTCACAGACTACCACCACCACTGCTATTGCTTTTGAGGAGAGGCCCCCAGAGCCCGAGGCAAATGAGGATAGGAGGCTCACTACTTCTTTCCTTACACCACAGGCCATGATACCACAAGATACTCCCGCTGGCATTATTTTTGAGTTCGCCACATCTATACAGGACCTAGCATAGAGGTTATATCACACTGAGTCGAGTTAACTCAGCTTGTTTATCAAATCAGGCCATTTCAGACTCGGAGGATCATATGCAAGCATTTGCGGTCGTTACTATTTAGGATCATGTCGCTACCGTGGATACCTACATTAATGCCTTCAAGGAGAGGGAACAATAGAGCCTACGAATAGTCCAGCCATCAGACTTGACGGTTCTATAGATAGAGATCCAATGACTCTGGGGCGACATAATAGGAGTATTGGCAGCACCAATTGCAGTCGAGCAACTATGCCTCTGGTGCTAGTGGTAGATCTTTTTGCTGCTAAGGAGTCTATTCAATCATTCTATAGGATAAGACCTCGCCTGAATGATGATCTTGGTGTTGTACGATTTTAGGTGGGGATGACTGAGCATGAAAAGCTAGAGCTTTCCTTGAGGACATCCAAACAAAAGGCAAAGATACAATGAGCTTGAGAGGTACTAAAGGTGAGGGGTTCTAGTCCCTCCGAATAGAGTACTAATGCTAAGTAGACTACCCGCAGGAGGAGGGTGGCCAGACTCAGCCACACACTGGTGCTTAGGCACCCAGGTATGTTTTTTTACCCTTCTTTGTTTTAGTTTGCTCTGATGTTGTGCATTGAAGACAATGCACATCTTTTTCGATGGGGTATGGGTAGTTATGGACCTCGATGAAGTCTAAGTAGCTTGGGTTCAGAACTACCCTAATTTTTTATCTCAAGGTTTTCTTGCTTGTGTTCTTTTTCCCCATGGATATTTTCTTTCTGTCGAACCGGCATGTTTAGGATGTTTAGATAGTATTTGTAGCATACAGTACTAATATTTATGGCATATAGCATGTTTTTGTGTTTTGTTTGAAAAATGATATCCACAAAAAAATTTGATTAGTCGTAGATAGAAACCATATATGTTTAGGTGTGTGACAATGTTTGTTCTGATAAGTGAGGATAAATTAAGATAAAAAGTGTGATCCAAGAGTTTTTTGTTGATAATGTATGTAGTGTCATGTGAGTTGGAGTTTAATTGCTAGATTCATGTGCTTCTCTCTAATTCAGAACTTGCCTATTATAGTAAGTTAGATTATAGATTAATTAGATTAGGAAAGGATCTTAGGACATTGTTCTTAATAGTCCACTTAACCTAAAACGATCAACCAAAACTATGATATATCCCTTGTTCCTAATGTTTGAGCCTAACATCTACCTATACTTTGAAAATAACTGATTAACCTAGCCTTGTTAGTTGTAAAATCCTAAACCTGGCCCTAGTCCTTCCTTGAACATTGTGCACTTTAACTGAGGCAAAACACCTAAGTTGAGGGTGGCTACCAAAAATGGCCCTCGCTCTGAGGATGGATATTATGCACCTCAACCTAGGCTAAAAGCCTAAGTGGAGGGTGGCTGGTGTAAGGATGAAACACAAAGATAAGGGGGTAAGTTAGTGATACAGAGAAAAAAGGAAAAATTATGTACTGGGTGCACAAAAAATAAGTGATGACTTAGTTGTAAGCTAAAAGAAAAATGAAGTGTAAAAACAAGGTAGAAAGCTGAAAAATGAAAAGAAAGCACCCAGAAAAGCTTGAAATAGGAAAAAGGGAGAATGAGTGAAAATAACAGAGTTGGTAGGGCAAAAGTGTAGAAAAACACAGTGTCTAGGAGGGGCTTTAGTCATTATGCTCCTAAAATGCCATACCAAAGCCCCCTGAGCCTACGTTATAAGCCTAGAAACTCCTAAAGAGATCCTAGTTCAGTTAGTTGAAGGTCTTGATCCTGATTATTGGGGAAAGCCTATAGTATTAGGCATGATGCATGAATATATTTTGTGAGAGTGAGTGATTTTGTATAGTCCCAAGGTTATACATGAAAACATGATTAAGTGTCAGATATGGGACTTCTTTTTGTGGGGGCACTTGTATTATGTCGTTAGCACTAGACTTATTTAGTTATTGTGATTTGTTGATAGTGCCTCGCTTGTCATAGTTGTGTTGTCACATGCACTAGTCTGTATTGGTTTGCTAGATATCTATTTGATCGGTTTTGAAAAGTTAGGGTATGTATCTAAGTTTGAGATTTATGTGATGTATGCCATTGGGTTGCGATCTGTGTGTTATGATATTATCCATACAGATTGACTTCGTCGCTTGAGGACAAACAATTTTAAGTTGAAAGTGTTGATGTGCTGCCAAAATACAGGACTTTTGATGCTTAAGACTTGGAATTTTGTGTGTTCTCAATGCGATGTCAATTGGTTTTATGTGTTTTTGTGTTTATCTTTGCAGGATTATAGGTTTGGCATTGATGTTGAGAAAATGTGTAGACACTACTGGTTTTTGTTATTATGTGAGACCTTTTAGGGATCGTAGGGTGGTTTTGTGAACAATTCCAGTGAGGGGATATTTTTTTAAGTCAATTCTATGAACATGCCAATGACTTGTAGGAGGTTTTACGAGTCATAAAAGATGGTTCATGCCCTGAGGATCAGAGATAGGAACTTTCTTAAGTTTCATCAGACAAAACACCCTTACGAGTCATAATCACTTTACGAGTCATAGAGGGGTGTCATAGAGTTAAAGTCCAAACTTCCAGCAGTAGAGTACGAGACCTCGATTACGGGCTGTGGAACATAATATGGCACGTAAACCCCTTTCGTATGGCATGCCAACCAGTTCTCCTATTTTGTTTAGCATTTGTATTTTACTTACTATAAATAGGACTTCTAAGTTATTTTTCATAAGTTTTCACCTAGTACACAAAGAACTCAGTAATTAGAGAGAGAAAATTGTGATATCACATTAGAGAGTCTTTGAGAAAACTTATGTTTAAAATTCATCTTTAAGCTTGTGATTCTTATTAAAGTTGGATTTGCTTGTTCTTAATTCTATTGTGTAAGTGTTCAATTATGTTTTCTCAATTCATATTTATTGCATCTACACAAGGCATGAGTAGTTAAATCCATAACTGGGGTTGCAGGGACCATGAAGAACTAACAAAGTAAATTTGGAAAAATCATAATTCTTGGAAGGTGTGTATGCATGTATTAATTAACTCTATTTGTTTTGCATGTTTTCTGATGGTGGCCAACATTAGAACTCATCTAGTGTTACTGAATAGACCAAGATAGTAATGAATAGAAAAAGAGATTTATTAACAAGATTCGATTGACATGTTCTCATCTAATCAACCAAAATGGGCCAAGGGGAGGTTGTACTGCGACTAATAGGTAAGGGTTGGTAACGCACACTATAGAGATGGGCCAAGTCACATAGTGAAATTCACCTCTTACCTTTGACCAAAGGGCTTTGTGAACATAACTTACTGTCCTGCATGCTACACATTAGAAAGGAATTATGTTATCGAGTAATACTGAGTTAGAGAATCATGGGGAACACAATACCCTAGTTTCTCTCCATATTGCTTCTCTCTTGGGTTTGTTAGTTTAGTTTTATTTTCCATTGACTATTATGAAACCCTCCTTTTGGGGAAGTAAGTTGGTTAGCCATTCGAATTGGATCATGGAATTCTCTTAAGTCCACGCATTCCCAGTGGGTTCGACCTAACCTTTATTAGGTTCTATTTCTTGATAGGGACTACTTTATCCTCTAAAAAGGAGGTGTAACTGGGGGACATCAGTACCATAGCCAAACATGCACCCATACCTCTCAAGCAATCACTAATATGGTTCCTCCCACACTGGGGGTACCAAGGGAGAATAGCACCACCACCCTTTATAACATCTCTTTGAGACTTCAAAGTAGGTACCTATCCATATGAAACCTTTGAGGAGCACCTTTGGATGACACTTGGCCTTGTTGGGAACGGCCACCACCTAACTTAGCATGTGAAAATCTACCATCAAAATGAGCCATTTTAGACTCCCTCATCCTTATCTTTTGAAGTTTTTCACTCTCCCCTTGCTCGGCATAAGTCATGAGCTCAGAAATATCTATCTCTTTAATGAGCATTGCAGCTTTACTTTCCATGTTCACCAAATTAGAGACACCCTAGATGAACTTGTTCATACGGGCCTTAGTGTTGACAACCAAAGAAGGAGCATACTTAGACAACTTTATGAATTTGAAGTCATAGTCCCTTATACTCATATCACCTTGCATCAAATTTGTAAAATCTATCACTTTAGATTTTCTTAGTTCAAGGGGAAAAGAGAGATAAAAAAAGGCTTTAAACATCTCCTAATAAATAGAACCTTCTTCAACCCTTTTCCATTACCATTGTGAGAACCAAACTTGAGACACTCCCTTAAGTTAGTAAGGTAATAATTTGGCCTTCTCCTCGGAAGATACCCCCATAATCTCCATTACCTTGTAGATTTCATCAATAAATAATTGTGGATCCTCATCCACCTTAGAACCATAGAACTCTGAAGGATCTATTCTAGAAAATTCTCTCACCCTTGAAGCTGGAGTAAGAGTCTTTAGAGAAGCCACAACTTGAGCCAACATAGTGACAGCGACCCTAAACTCCTCATTAGTCACTTGATCGGTTTGAGGGCCTTAAAGAACTTGAAGAGCCAAAGGATCATAATCCTGATTAGTATTAAGTCCTTATGCAATAGAGCACATTATAGAGGTACTTTATGAAAATATCAAAAGATAAGTGTTATGAAATGAGAGTCTTGAAGGCACGACATAGATCATAAAAGAAGCAACGATTTTCTAAATATCTCACAACCTCTTGCTTATGGATGTGGCATACTTAACACATATGAACAAGACTCTACTAGATGCAGCATATTGTACTCCCTAAGATGCTTTCAAACCTTGTTCTCTGATACCAAGTTAGTTACAACTAGAACCTAGGGCCTAGTCATGACAAGGCAAATGTGACACTTGAAGGCACCCTATCCAAGCCTCTTTTTCATATCATAACAATACATAAGACAAAATAAGCAATTCACAAGAGGATAAGCAAGCCAAACATAGCAACATAAGAGTCATAGTTTCCCTTAAGGGAATTAGAACATCATTAGTTCAAAACATGCCTCTATATTATAGATGTTATGGGGGGTCTAGAACATGCTACTAGCTCACCCTTAAAATAGAATAACAAATGAAATCATAAGGTCTCAACATATGAAATCATAATATGAACAAGGTTTTCTCCCAAAGTATGGGAGCTTACCAACAATCTTAAAGTATAATCTGAAGTCTAGCCACGAAATAGAGGAATAGTCTTGCCGCCGCCTATTATCACATAGTTAGATCAAGTTGGCAAAGAGTGTGCATTAGTATGTGGAATGTACTAAGTATATAGGTATGTCATACATCAAGGAAAAATCATACATAATAGCATATATATAATCATATAAATAGAATAAGGACAAGATTTGCATGAGCAATGCATGTTTAAAACCATGAATAGAAACATCATCAAAATCTTTCATAGCCTAACATACATATGTGAGAATAATACCATAATTGACACTTAGACCATGTGGACTATTATATAAAATCTCGATGTTCCCTCTGCACTAAACGAAAGAGAGGTATACTTTGCCAAGGTAGACTTGACCCCATCTTTTAGGTTCTACCCTAGCATGGTGAGTGTCACATAACATAAACATGCTACCCTTTAGGCTTAACCCTAGCACGATGAGTATCACATGAATATAATGCTATATGGATTTGTTTGCTAGTCTTATAGGCATATAATAATAAATATATGGTGGCATATAGTTATGAAACTTGAGCATTTATATAAGGACCATTGGGGAAAATCCCTCTCAAAAAAGCTCATTCGATGCTAAATTATATCCCATAGAACATATACTCATGCATATGCATAGGTATCATTATAATTCATACTTTATTATAATCATACTTTCATAACTTGTAAAATAGATAGTATCTCAAGAAAACATTTCATATCATATGAAGAGTCCATCTACATAGCTTAGCACATAGTGTGGGTATACTCCCCATATTATCATCATTTCATCAACATTAGGGTCCTAAAGCACCCTCATCATCATATTATTATCATCATCGTCAGCAAATCATGCTTTCATACTTAGAATCATATTCATGAATATCATAACCTTGTCATAGGAAACTAGGGTCATATTGTGGGTTCATTAGAAATTGAAGTTAAAATCAAGCAATTAGATGAGAATCATATAGGAAACATACAATTGAAATCAATTTGGATCATTACTAAAAGAATTCATATCAGTTCAAAAAGCCCTAATCATAATATACTTGAAATCACTTGAGTTCACTTATAAATTATAGAAATCATGTAATTCTTCATAATTCATGAATATTTGAGTATAATAATCATGTAATAATCATAATCCAATCACTTCGAGTAGCATCATGAAAACCTAAAAGAAATCATGCATGAACTTTGAGAAAAAAAGATTTTTGTGTTTGGCTCCATGGTTGAATCTAATACATTAATAAATCCCTAAATATCTCAAGTAAAAAGCACTAACAATTAGAGTGATTAGACCTTAGATTCCTAAGCAAAAGCTTGAAACCCTAGCTCCAAAAAATCCTTGCTTAGTGATGTGCTGCCAAAATACAATACTTTCGAAGCTTAAAACTTGAAATTTTGTGTATTCTTAATGCAAAATTAGTTGGTTTTATGTGTTTTTGTATTTATATTTGCAGGATTATAGGTTGCCCTTGATTTTGTGGAAAAGTGCAAAAGTTGTTGATTTTTGATGTAATATGAGACCCTCTACGGGCTGTAGGTCATTCTACAAGTCGTAGGGTGGTTTCATGAATAATTCCAGTGAGGGTCTATTTTTTAAAGTTTATTCTACGAACACGCAGACGAGTCATAAAAGGTTTTACGAGTCGTAGAAGATGGTTTGCCCAGAGGATTAGAGATTAGGACTTTCTGAAGTTTCCTCAGATAAAATCCCCTTTACGAGTCATAAACTGCTTTACAAGTCATAGAGGGGTGTCATAGAGTTGAAGTCTAAATTTCTAATAGCTAAGTATGAGACCCCAACTATGGGTCATGAAATGTGTACAGCCCATAAACCCCTTTCGTATGGCGTGCCAACCAGTTCTCCTATTTTGGTTAGGACTTATATTTTACTTATTATAAATAGTTTTTTAGGTTATTTTTCAAAAGTTTTTTGCCTAGTACTCAGAGAACTCAATAATTAGAGAGAAAAAATTGTGAGATCATATTGGAGAGTCTTCGAGAACACTTATGTTTAAATTTCATCTTTAAGCTTGTGATTCTTATTGAAGTTAGATTTGCTTGTTCTTAATTTTATTGTATAAGTGTTCAATTATGTTTTCTCAATCTATAATTCTTGCATCTACATAAAGCATGAGTAGCTAAATCCATAATTAGGGTTGTGGGAACCATGAAGAACTAACAAAGTAAAACTAGATAATTCACGATTCTTTGAAGGTTTATATGCATGTGTTAATTAACTCTCGTTGTTTTGCATGTTTTCTAGTGGTGGCCAACATTAGAACCCGCCTAGTGTTACTGACTAGATCAATGTAGTGATGAATAGGAAAAGAGATTAATTAACATGATTCGATTGATGTGTTCTCGTCTACTCGACCAATCTAGGCCAAGGGGTGGTTGTACTGGGACTAATAGGTAAGGGTTAGTAATACACACGATAGAGATGGACCAAGTTGCATAGTAAAATTCACCTTTCACCTTTGACCAAAGGGATTGGTGAATATAACTTATCGTCCTACATGCTATACACTAGAAAAGAACTAGTTTATCCGGTGATACTGAGTTGGAGAATCATGGGGAACACAATAACCTAGTTTATCTCCATATCGACTTCTCTCTTGTAATAATTTATTTAGTTATATTTCTCATTGATTATTTCAAACCCCCCCTGGGTAAGTAAGTTGGTTAACCATTCAAATTGCAATCATTGAATTTTCTTGAGTCTATGTATTCCCTGTGGGTTCAACCCTAACCTTTGTTAGGTTTTTTTTCTTGAAAGCGACCGATTTATCCTCTAAAAAGCAAGTGTAACTTGGGCGACATCAAGGTTTTGGCATCGTTGCCAAGTAATATGGCTAGACTTCATGAATTCATAAGTAATTTAGGTGTTAATCCTTAGTTACCTTATTTTACTTTCGATTGTCATTTTTGTCCTTTTCAGGGTATAAAGGTAGTGTATGCCCAACACCTAGAGTCAAGGCAATCCCTTAACTTTGTTTGACCAAGAGACCCATAGAATATTGAGGAGAATGGCCCAAGACAACACTAATAACGTGGCCAATGCAACTCCAAACAACAATAACAATGAGGATGCTGAGAATAAGAAACCCACCTCTTTTAGATGACATCGCTACAATGCCCTAGGATTTCAATGCCAATGTTTACTAGTGGAATCAATACAGGCTGAATCCTATGGCTATGGAGGTGACTGGTGCTATTATGTTGCCACCACTATCGACAGACACAAAGTTCACAATCTCGACTAGGTTACTTCAGATATCGTAGAATCGTGGGCTATTTGCGGGCTTACCATTGGAGGATCCTCATAGTTACCTACATAATATGGCATTCATCTGCAAGAGTGTGATGGGAACACAGAATTTATCTATGGATTCTATGGGACTTCATGTTTTTCGATTGTCTCTTATGGGCAATGCAGCATTATGGCTATTTGAGCTCCTACAGAATTCGATCACCAGTTGGTAGACTTGCAAAAGGACTTTTTGGAGAGACACTTCCCTAGATCAAAGAAGCTCAAGTTTAAGGATCAGAACAATAACTTTGAGCAACTTCCTGGTGACTCGATCATTACTACTTGCAAGCGGTTCACTAAATGTTTGAAGAGTGTCCCTGGCCACAAGATAGTTGATGATGCCTTGGTGGAGATCTTCTACCATGCCCTTAATAAAAATAGTCAAGCCTATGCTGACATTATCATAGGGGGCCATATTCTTGGTTCAACCATTAGTAAGGATCGCAGAGCGAATAGAAAGAATGGTCAAGAGTAATCGTGCATGGGGGCAAAGAGATAGAGCATCTACTAAAAGATTATTTGTTTTTAGTGTTGGTCCAAAGCAAGGAAAGACCAATGAAGAAAGCATACAATAGTTTCCCTAGATTCACATAGGTATGGAGGTGATGATGAAGCAGAACCAAGAGCGAGTGAATCTAGTGGTTCATAAACCTCCACATACCATATTATGATGAGGATGCGTATTTTGTTGTTGATCAGATGAGGGTTTTCTACACCAATGCCCAAGGGTCTAATCAGGACTATTGGCGCCAAAGTTAAGGAAACCAAGGTTGAAACTTTAATTTGATACAGCACACAAGGACAACTGCAGAGGTTACAATGACAGGAATAGGGGTCTAGATAGAGACACAAATTGGATTCATAGAGAAGGATTCAAAAATGGTCCTTGTGTACCACCGCATAATTATGACACAAGTGCAAGTAGTTCTAGGATTGACGAGATGTTTGATAGGCTTTTGAAGAAAGCTGAGACACAGAATGAGACTCTGAAGGGCATGAAATTAAAGGGGTACACTATCTAGCAACATAGTATAAATCAGAAAATAAAGACTCACTCTATAGCTAATAAACAGTTGGAACAACAGTTTGATCAAGTGTTGACTCAACTTAATCAGCATCAGAGGGGTACACTATCTAACAACACAATTCAAAATCCTAAAAATGAAAGGTAGTGTATGGCAATTGCTACTCGATTTGGCAAGAGTACCATTAATCCTCCCATGTCAGTTGATGAGAAAGATGTTTGATAGGAGATGGATGCGGCCAAAGATGTGGAGATAGGAGATGATCGTGGCAAGGAAGGGGTGAGTGAAGCTACGGATGCACCATAGAAGACGAAGCCCATTCCTAGGCTTCCTCCTCCCTTCCCTCAAAGAATCAAAAAGAGGGAGGAGGAAGGCAAATTCAAGCACTTTCTCTCCATGCTGAAACAACTCTCCATCAACATCCCTTTCATTCAAGCAATGGAGAAGATGCCAAGGTATACTAAGTATAAGAAGGGCTTTGTCACTAAAAAGCGCACTATAAGTCACGATCTCTCCCAAGAGCTTCATTATTGCAGTGCTATTGCTATGAGGTCCTTGGTTCAGAAGCGAGAAGATCTCGGTGCTTTCACCTGCCCTACACCATTGGAGATGTGGAGTTCACAAGGGCACTATATGATCTAGGTGTCAGTATTAAACAACACCCATTATGGTCTACAAGAAGTTTAGATTGGGAGCCCCTACTCCAACGAGCATGCGATTGTTGATGACGGATCGCAAGTGAAGAAGCCTGTGAGGATACTGTATGATGTGTTAGTAAAAGTTGAAAAGTTCATATTCCTCGTAAACTTTGTGATCCTAGATCAAAAAGTTGACTTCGACATCCCAATCATCTTGGGAAGACCGTTCCTAGCCACTAGGTGAGCACTAATGGATATGAAAGTCGGTCGACTCAGGTTTAGATTTACTGCGAAGAAGTTTTCTGCAATATCTGTCAGTCCAGGAGGCGTCTAAATGATTAGTAAAGTAAAATCTGGGCAATTGGTAAAGTCTGAGTAACCAATTTGTCCAATTCATTCCACGAAGATTAATCAGGTGCTACTTGGGAGGCAACCCAAGGTTTTTGATGTAATAGTATAGTTATAGGTTAGTTTTAAATTTTTGGATTCATATTTAGTTTGTTTTCTTGTATTTTAATTGTAATTTTTGACATTGGGTTGGTTGTATATAGGGTAACAGTGTGTTCTATAAAGAGTATGCAGGTACAAGACTAAATTAGCCATTTTGGCTGAGAAGAGCATCAGGAAGTGTCTCTATGACTGGGTCAATGGGCCGTAGAACACTTTACGACTGGTACCCCATCTTGTAAAGATTTCCAATAAGCAGGAAATTTATGCACTCCAGTTCACGAGCTAACTTTATGATCAATATACGGATTGTGAATGGGGCTCGTGGACCCAGGTAAGTTTCCTAAAAATATTTCTAAGTGTTGAGGTCTCTACGACCAACTCCATGAGTCATAAATCCCTTTATGACTTGTAGACTGGTCCATGAAACCTACTCCTAAAATCTAGGGTTTGGACATTCCACGAAACCATGTTTTACGAGTCGAAAATCACTCTACGGCCCGTAATCGGTGTTTCATAGAGTCCAGGCCCATTAACTTTCAGTTGACCCGGTAAAGTTATAAATAATGGGGTCAAATTATTTTGACCCCATTCTTAACTCAATTTACCAAATTGACCCGGCCATCCCCCCTCGTTAATAAGACCACTGGTGGCAACAAAGACACAATTTTTTGGTGGCTTTTCGACAACCTAGGGTTTAGTACCCCTTTACCTCCTGCATCTTCTTCAACTTAATCAAAAATATTGGTAAGTTTTTGGTTAAATTAAAACCTTTAGTATGCCTTGTTTTGGATGATTGAATCAGAAATTGTGTTAGGCATGGTGTTTAGACATAAATCTATTTTTGAATTTAATTCATGTTATTTGAATTTGGGTTACCCATGTTTGAATAATGGCCTAAATCCAGAATTAGGTATCATTACCTTGATTTCATGTGCTAAATAGTTGCTAATGCCTATTGATTTAACCACCATATGTGATTAATTGATTTTGTGTGTGAATTGGAGGGTGATAACATTGGCGCGTAATCTTGTTGAAATTAAGCATAGGTTGTTGGAATTGTAGGGAAAATCATGCTTAATCACTTTCGATGGTGTATATGTGTTGTAGAACATTTTGGGGGTATTTGTTGTGGTATGGAAATCATGTGAGTGTGTTTGTTTTTGCTTCGATGTTGGTAATATATTTGTCGAAAAAGGTCATTTAGGGTCTGTGTGATGGGCCTAGAAACTTAGGTAACTGAGTTTTCTTATCATCGAGTGGCTTTTATGGCCCGTGAATTATTCCATGAGTCATAATTGCCCCTTGTGTAAGATTCAAGAAACTTGATGTTTTTAAGTATCCATCAGATGAGACTTTCTATGAGTTATAGATCACCTTACGTCTCATAGATAGATCTCAGTAGATCCTTGACTGAAATAGATGTACTCACTGTAAATATCTATGATCCAGTCTATGACTCGTAAATGATGATGTTTATGCGCCAATAAGAAAGCAGTCGTTACCAGTAATTAACCTAACCGAGGTTAGGGTCGAATCAACAGGGAATACAAGGCTTGATTACAAGACTTCACTACTAATCATTTCTAATACTTATGACTACAATCTCTAAATGGGGGAGGGGGTGTTTATGATTCAAAAAAAAATAAAATAAATACTAACTATAATGCAAGGAAACATACAGTTTTGGGAACAACTCAGGAATTGTGTTCTCCATCGTTCGTCGACTCAATTATCCTAGATAACATAACTACAATTGGTGATTTGTATGCAGGACGGTAACTTAGGTTCTTCCAACCCACTTGTAAAGGTGAAGGTCAAATTTCACCATGGCACTTGGTTGACCACCATGGCGTGCCAACTAACTGTTACCAATATCCCAGTCAACCTCCTCTTGGTCAGGTATGGTTGATTAGATGAGAACACATCAATCAAATTATGTCATCTACTTCCTTTTTCCACTAACCATTACCAATAGTCCAATCAACCTCTCCTTGGTAAGGTTTGGTTGATTAGACGAGAAAATATCAATCAAATTATGTCATCTACTTCCCTTTTCCTATTCGTCACTACCTTAGTTGGGATCATGATAGTAGGTGGGGTTTGGTGTTGGCCACCACCAAACAATGATAAAAATGAAGGAAAATAGATAATACATGCAAAACCCCAATTGAGGGTTTGGTGTTGGCCACCACCAAACAACATTAATCATGAAGGAAAATAAATAATACATGCAAAACCCTAATCATAAATATGCACAAAACCTAGGTAATTTCAAGTTAACTACCCATGGTTCCCACAACCCCAAGTTGTGGTTTCTTAGCTACTCATGGCTAAAGCAAAACACACAAAAATGCACATGATAGACATAGTTGAAAGTTTTACCAATAACAATGAAGAGAATGGACACCACAAGTTGCAAACGCATAAGCTTGATTGATCAACAATGAGTATAAGGTAAGATTTGCAATCCCCAAAATGGGTTTCCAATAAGAACAATAATATACCCTAAAAAACTAAGTGAAGATTCAAAATGTAATAGTAGATTATCTACTGGCCGAACTCTTTCTCAAAAACCTAACTTAAACTATATATAGTTTTTACCAAATAACCCTAAATTTTACACAGAAAAGACAGCTGGCAGCTGATAAGTCTCGCAGTTATGACTCGTAGGATGACCTACAAGTCCTAGTGGGGGTCTCGTATCAGATCCTTTGCATCTTGGATTGACTAGTATGAATCATAGGTACAACATTGCTTGAGCTACAACTCGTATGTTTGTCTCGTAATCTTGGTCTTCAGTTTTTGGTCCAATATTTTGGCTCTCTGATTATTGCTACGAGTCCACATGTATGAGTTGAAGCGTGTATTACGACTCGTAGGATGTCCTCATAGGAGTGACCTTCACTTGATAAATTTCTGATTTTGGTCTCTGATTCCTGCTACGACACCACTCTATGACTTGTATCTTTAGCTACAGCTCGTCGGTTGGCTCGTATGGCCTATATTTTAGCAAAATCTACAACTTTCAAAATAGGATTGCAAAGTTATTAAGCAAACAAGAACATAATGAGAGACTTGACAATCCAACTATGACAAGCTAAGGAGCATCAACCATCCACAATCGCTGGTATAGTCATATGATACTCAAGTAGTACAAATGCCCTCACTGGAAAGAAGTCCCTCATACTCACTCAACAGTATTTAGAATTCAGGGATTGAGGAAACATTCTCACTCTCACAATTGAAATTTGATGCATACTGACTAACACCATTGGCTTGTCTCTATACTCATATTCTGGCTTGGTAATAAAGCGGAGTTGGATCACTTTAGGACTTATAGGCTTGTAACGTAGGTTCAGGGTGCTTTGGTATGGTATTTTGAGCAAGTAGTGACTAAAAGCTATCCTTGAACCATGTTTACCAACACTTTATGCTTTCATAATCTAACCCATTTTTAATCACTCCACCCTTATTCTCCTGTCTGAACTTTTCTCAAGTGCTTTCTTTCTCTTTTTCAATTGTACCTCGATTTCAGGTTCATTTTTGCTATTTTCCTTAACTCAAGGCACTTTTCTTTTCTATTTCTACACTTGATTCATGCTTTTTCATTTCTTTCTTGATTTACCACTAACCACCTTATTATTATTAATTTGCCACAATAAGAGCCATTCTCAACTTAGGCTTTTAGCATCAGGTGAAGTACATAATATCTATGCCTCAAACTAGGGCCACTAACTATAGCCACCCTCAACTTAGGCCTTTGGCCTCAATCAAGGTTCACATGTTCAAGGATAGACCAGGGCCAATATCAAGGCATTTCATCAAACAAGGTTAAGCTAGCAAGGTATCAAGAAAGAATAAGTACATGATAAGCTCAAAAGTTTCGAACAAGGGATTCACTCACTCATCTAGTGGGTCATTTAGGCTAAAATTGGCTTCATTCAAGAAACAAAGGCCTAAGATCCTTTCTATGTCCACCACATCACCAAACTAACTTTAGAATAACAAGGCAAGTTCTGGGTCCATACAAGATGCATAAATGCAGCAAAATAAGCTCACAGCACACATGGCAATTTCATCCACAATCAAGTATAGACTCACATGTCATGCTTTCAGTCTATAAGCTCACAGCACACATGGCAATTGCATCCACAATCAAGTATAGACTCATAGGTCATACTTTTAGTCTCAGCTTACCTTCACAATATCAGAACAAACATTGCCAAATACTCAAAAATGTATGAATGCATCAATAATCATGACCTCATAAATTTTGAGGGTATCCAATTTTTCATCAAAACATTGAAGACCAGTCTAAAAATTATGTATATGCTAATAGATACCACTACTATGAATTTACCCATTACCTACACTACCTAAACATGCCAGTTCAACAGAAAAGTAAATATCCATAAGGAAAAAGAAACACGACAAGAAAACCTTGGAATCAAAAATAGGGGAAGTTATAGACTTGAGGCTACTCAGACTTCACCTTAATCCATAACTTCCATCACCCCACCAAAAGATGATACTTTGTCCTCAAAGTAAAAACAAAAAGAAAAACAAAACATAATAACATAGAAATATGTACGTACATCCATTAAAAACCAAAAATTAACATAAAAAATATAAGTAAAAATAACATCTAACATAAGAATATTTAAACACAACCAAAAACCAACATAATAAAAATATTATTTGAAAAGAGAACAAAGAACAAAGTGTCCAACATATTAAAATGAGCACTAGAGTCAAAAGAAGTCAAACATCATGGTGCATCAAGCACCAGTCTCGAGCTGATCTACAAGGTCCTGGGGCTGCCTTTCCTCTGTAGCCGTACTTTAAGTGCTTACTTCAAGTGGGGTATGTTGTGCTCTTTCTCTCTCTCTCTCTGAATAACCACTAACAAAAGCGACTCCTACACCACCTCCTTGGGTATGGGCTCCTCCTTCTATCTCAGCTTCTTCGGGGTTGGCTCTGGGTCAACGTGCTCGAGGGCTCTCTTCCTTCGGGTGTTCAGACGATCAGTGAGCCAATAAAATGCCTTATCTCCTACTGGTGTTCCCTCATGGGCTAGAACAGGGGCTACCAATATTTGTAATAATTTGGCCTTGAACTTGGCTAGCTCCTCAGTAATTGAACTCGCATCGGCAGGCCTAGCTCCCTTGAGCATCCTGTGGACTCCAGCCTCAAATGTGTTGACCCAAGCCTCGAACTCTCTCATCAACTAAATCTCGGGCAAACCCCCTCATCCTCTTCTCGGAGTCCCAAATAGTCTAATTAATCAATGGCCAGACTAGTACTGACAACTCCCATAGCTTGCCCTCTGCTATAGCCATCCTCTGTAGCAAAGCCTGAAAAGCAACAGTAGAGAAAAGAGGGTCAACCTGTAAAGAAGATGTTGCTAGTGCTGGAGTCCTGGAGGATGGTGTAGATATGATCTCAACGGTTTGTGTAGGGTCTACAGTAGCCGCAGTAGTGTCAGTAGTGGCTGGAGGTGACCTCGAAATCTGAGGCTCTACCAGGAATGGCTCTAGGATAGCTGGAGGAGCTGCTCATACTAAGGCCACCAAATTCTCATCAGGCTAGGATCTATGGTGCGTGTGGTCTCTACATGAAGGTCCCAGTGAGGATCAATAAGAACACCTGCTGTAGTGAGGTACTCATCTGAGCTGCATCCTTGTGAATTTGCTCCGAAATGATCCGGGCCCAATCTATAGCATAGCCAACTAGAATGTTAGCCAACACTACTGCTCTCTTAAGGGTGATCACATTATGCATGAATATTGGCCTAATACGTTAACGAATAATGGACCACCAAAACTTGGCCCGTAATGATAGGTGTGCTCTAACTATGGGAACGGCGTGGTTTGTGACCCACGTCAGCTCTACACCCTCCTAGCAAATTTGACTGGCGATCCACCATAGCAACTCTGTCCTGGCCTTGATATCCTTCTCAGTCACCGCTCTTCTCATTTTATCAATACATCTATCATACTCCGTGGTGGACTGAGGCACTCTATAATTAGGCCTAAACTACACTCATCGGATTATCTCCTCTGAGATATCAACTCTTCTTCCTCGGACTGTCACCACCCGTAACCTTGGCTGCTTAATTGGTCTTTTATTCTTCGGTAACCCCAGGCAAAGTGTAGCAAGATATGCTGTATAGAACTCACGAACTACGTAAGGGGCATAATTGCCCAGCTACTGTGTGGTCTACCGTAGTCCATGCTCATCAAACCCAGCATCCAATCTTGGCACTCTATCCAAACCTGAAGCATTCAACCGAGACTCCTCATGAAATTATTGGACCAGTTTCCCTTGCTCTTTAGGCTCTAACTCCTAGTCATATATCTCTTTCTTCCAAGATATGCACCATTTGCGGTCGGCTAGGGGTGAGGACTGAACTTTCTCCTGCTGAGAGGTGCTCTCTAACTCCCACTCTAAACCTGAGTGAGAGGGGGTCATCTGTGGCAAGCTATTATTTGACCCATCCCCATTGCCCTATTGTTTGTCCTCTTTAGATTGGGAGGAATTACTAACTTCCATGGGTGGTTGCGCTGCAAGTGCCCGAGTCTGGGGTCTATTGGCCTCCAAGTCTACCTTGACTCTGTGGACTTCCACAGAGCCTTCTGATTGCTTAGTTTCGGAGGATTCATCCCCCAACCTCCGTTGGATAGCTTGAATTGCATGTTTGTCTTTTGGAGGCATTTTATCTGCAATCAAACGACAAAATGACATGTTAGTTCAAGATGTTTGATCCATTAAAGCACAAAACAAAGAACAGGAAACAAAAACAAATAAAAAAGTAAATATTTCATTGATGCAGCTGCAGGTTTGCAGATATGAGTGTAGTTACGACTGGTATGGTGACCTACGAGTCATACTCTACTCTCGTAGAACTAGAATGCCTTCAAAAATGCTTTTTGATCCCAGATATGAGATACAATTATGACTCTTAGGGTGACCTACGAGTCATAGTCTAGGCTCATAACCATTTTCAAAAATCTTTTTTAGAACTCAGATAAGCTTACGAGATTCTCACTACGAATGATAGCAGGAACTATGAGTCGTATGTGGGTCTCGTATGAGAAACATGAAAGAACCACATATGACTGTTGCTTGCTATGAGGGACCCTTACGATTCGTAGAGGAACCTACTAGTCATAGGAGTGCCTCATAGCAGAAAATAGAAGGCATCAGTGGTACCTAACATTTTCCCACAACAAGGCAACATATTAAATCACACAATCAACACTCTTGACATATAATAACAATTACAAATATTTAGCACATAATCAATTCCCCGGTCATATTATAAATACAGAACAACAGTCACCCCTAAGGATCGATTTACTTTACTAGAACATTAAGCAC
>DF361274.1:12230-31476 GCA_000787875.1 Solanum virginianum | reverse complement strand
ACCCCTAAGGATCGATTTACTTTACCAGAACATTAAGCACAATGCCAACCAAACACTTTCAAAGCTCATACTTGATATTAACAACATATTCCAAAGGGATGCAATGATCATACATATCAATTAAGTCAAACCCCAAAAGTTGAAGCATAAGCATCACACCCATATCCCCTAAATTTCAACTTCGACAACTATTCAGACCATGCACGGGCAACAATTACACCCTATATCCTATGAACGAATCATAAATTGTGCAACCATCATCACCCATTAAGGAATTTCAACACAAGTAGGTTCACAACTCAACCTTTCAAAGCCTAAATGCCCTAGATTACAAGTCTAGTCCAATGCTCACTATGCGGCATAATTTATCATAATCGAGCAAAACGTATACTCATATAGGGAACAAATTCACCATAAATTATTGCAAAATGTAACCACAGAGCTTACTAATCGATTGTAGAGGTGAACTAAAATGATGCAAATTGAAAATCAAGGTGAAATCCTAGAAATTGGTAACCTCACAGGAATTCTTGCCGACAAATGACGTGGGTGGTTGATATTTTCATCGAAAAAGAGAAAGTAGGGGTAGATTTGGGTTTTTTGTCACCTATTTAGGATTTGTGATTAAGAATAGGGATCAAATTGTATTTGACCCCTTATATAAGCAAACTGGGTCAAGTTTTTAAAAATCTGCAGATCAAGGCTACGAGACCCTGACTAAGAGTCATAGGGTAGCCTACGACTCTTAGGTTACAATCTCATAGCAGACCCAATACTTGTAAAAATTTAGGAATCATACCTAGGCACTATGAACCCCACTTACAAGTCGTAGGGGACCCTACGAGTTGTAAGGTTGGCTCGTAGTGTATGTGCCAACTTCTGATACTCACTGATTCTCTTAATGAGGCATGACTACGAGTCGTGGTAAGAACTATGACTCATAGGCTTGATCGTAGAGGCTACTCCAAGTGCCATCTTTCAGATCTTTAGTACTTCAATTTTCACCTGCAAACCAAATCTCAAAACATAACAATTCCCAAAATATTACAACTGCACCAATGCTTTTCAATCATAAAATCAAACTCACAGCTTCTACCTAAGAATTTCAACAATTGAAAACACTTAAAAATATTCCAACACTTATCAACAATGCTTGGATTGCCTCCTAAGAAGCACCTTGTTTAATGTCGTGGCTCAACTTTGTCATCTTCCTTCATCAACTATCATCGAGGGTCTACACCTCACTCTAGCACTCATTTGGGTGTTTCATGGATCGGCGAATGTCGAACACAACTTCTGCATCATTAACCCTGAACCACAGTTGACCTGAATCCATATCCACTAGGGCTCTCCAGTGGCCAGAAATGGTCTTCCCAAAATGATGGGCACCTCAAAATCAACTTCATAGTCAAGGACCACAAAATCCGCTAGAAAGATAAATTTATCCACTTTAACAAGCACATCCAAAAGGATTTCCTCTGGATTTTTAATAGTTTGATTCGCCATAAGCAATCTCATTCTTATCAGGGTAGAAGTACCAAGGCCAAGCCTTTTGAATACCGCAAGAGGCATTAGATTGATGTTCACTTCTAAGTCACACAATGCTCTTGCAAACTTGACATCACCAATGGTACAAGAGATGGTGAATGCACCAGGGTCCTCTTGCTTTTGACCAATGCATTTGGTCATAATCACACTACATTGTTGGAGTTCTTGCAAGAACTCTTGGCTTAAAGTGCATTTCTTGGTAACCAAATCCTTCATATATTTGGCATACCCAGGCATTTTCTCTAAAGCTTCTAGAAGGGAAATGTTGATGGAGAGTTGCTTCAACATTGAAAGGAAGTGCTTGAATTTACCCTTCTCTTTCTTTCTCTTAAGCCTTTGAGGGACAGGAGGAGGAGGTTTAGGAATTGATTTCAATTTCTCATGCTCCCTTATCTCTTCTTATTACATCCCAATAACCTTCAGATCTTCTCTCTCAACCAAGACTTCACCACCAAGACCCTTCTCATCAACTTCATCCATAATTATTGGCATAGGGAGATTTATGGTGCTCTTGCCACTCCTAGTCATCACTACTATGTAATGCCCTTTATTTTTTGGGTTTTGAACTATATTGCTTGGTAGGGTGCCCTTTTGATGTTGATTCAATTGTGAAGAAACTTGTCCAAACTATTGCTCAAGTTGCTTGATTGCCACCGAATGAGACTCTATCTTTTGATTAATACTTGAGATATCTGCTTTCATTCCCTTTAAAGTCTCATCTTGGTGGTTGGTTCATTTCAATAATTTTTTGAACATATCTTCAATCTTAAGTTGCTTGATTCAGCATCATGATTGTGTGGTGGCACATAAGGACTATTTTTGTAGCCCTCTCCTCTTCCTCATTCTGTGTCTGACACACTCTCTCTCTCTCATAGTATCCACCCTGGCTATCTTTATACATCCCATCATAGGTAAAGTTCCAACCTTGATTCCCAGAACCTTGCCTCCAATAATACAAATTGGACCATTGGGGGTTATTTTGGAAACCAGCTGCTTGGTTGCTTACAAAACACGCATCCTCATCAAAGAATGGATCATCATAGATTGGAGTCTTTAGAGGTTGGTGCATGACTGCCTTGACACTTGCCTAATTTTGCTTTAAAACCAAGTCCATACTTGTGTTAATTTGAGCAATTTACTCCATTATCTCTTTATTTACCTTTGCTTGGTCATTATTTGTGTTAATCGCATAAGAAGATTTCACCACACCTCACTCTTATTATCCCTATGCTCGATTTGTTTTGACCAGTTGCTTTATTCTTGTGGCTATCAATACAAAAGGTTGGTCTAAGAATATGCCTCTCATAATCGTATCGACGCAAGCTTGACTACTTTCATCAAGTGCCTGATAGAATATTTCAACCAAGGCATCACCAACAATCTTGTGATCAGGGACCATCCTCAAGCATTTAGTAAACCTCTCCCATGTTGTGCTGATAGAATCACCCAGCAATTGCTCAAAGTTGTTGATTTTTTTCTTGAGCTTAAACTTCTTGGACCTTGGGAAATATCATTTGAGGAATACTCTCTGAAGTTTAGCCCAACTTGTGATAGTACCAGAAGAAAGCTCGAACAACCTTACAAAGAACCCTTCTGCAACTTAATTCAGATGATTATTGCATTCTAATTTTTAATTTATAGGGCTAATCATAGTGTAAAAGCCAAATGCGATGAGATCAGGGACCCATATAACACTCTCAAACCCACAACATCAAGAGAAAGGTTTTGTGTCCCCATGACACTCTTGGAAATAATCACCACATTTTGAAGATGACGGTGGGGATCCTCCGAAGGTAGCCTTGTGAATAGTTCTAAGTTTTGGAGCATTAGGAGCAATCCACTCGATACCATGAACTTAGCATCTATTAATAAAGGAGGCAGTGTTATAGCACTAGTAATATCTATAGCCATAGGGTTCAATCAATATTGATTCCACCCATAAGCATTTTAATTGAAGTCCTTGAGCTGTGGCATGTTACCCCTTTCTGGTGGATTCTCCTCTCTATCTATATCCTTATTCATATGCATATCCTCCTCAACCTTAATATTCTCATTCACTTGAGCCATTCTTCTTGGTAGTCGATGGATCTCTAAATTTAGTGGAGCTACGTGATTGCCTTGGCTCCTTGTGTTGCGCATATAACCTAGTATACCTTGTAAATAAAATCAAACAATAAAAACAAAAATAAAAGTAAAGTACAAGAGACTCTAGAAATCAACACTAGAACTAATTAATAGTGAAATCAACTCAAAATCTAGATGTATTCCCCGGCAACGGCACTATAATTTCTGATGATGTTCACGCTCCAATAAGAAAGCGGTCATTGTTAGCAATTAACCTAACCGTGGTTAGGGTCAAATCCATAGGGAATACAGGGCTTGATTACAAGACTTCACTACTAATCATTTCTATTATTTATGGATACAATCTCTAAATGGGGGGGGTTGTGATTCAAAAACAAAATAAAATAAATACTAACTATAATGCAAGGAAACACTCAATTTTGGGGACAACTCAGGAATCGTGTTCCCCATAGCTTGTTGACTCAATTACCCTAGATGACATAACTACAATTGGCAATTTGCATGGAGGACAGTAACTTAGACTACCTTGGTCAGGATCGTGATAGTAGGTGGGGTTTGGTGTTGGCCACCACTAAACAACGATATGCAAAACCCCAATCATAGAAATATAAGAAACCTAAGTTATTTCAAGTCAACTACTCATGGTTCCCACAACCCCAAGTTGTGGGTGCTTAGCTACTCATGGCTAAAGCAAAACACATAAAAATGCACATGATAGACATAGTTGAGAGTTTTACCAATAACAATGAATAGAATGGGCAGCACAAGTTGCAGACTCACAAGCTTGATTGATCAACAATGAGTACAAGGTAAGATTTGTAATCTCCAAAATGGTTTTTCCAATAGAGAACAATAATCTACCCTAAAAAACTAAGAGAAGATTCAAAATGTAATGGTAGATCTGGTCGAACTCTCTCTCAAAAACCTAACTTAAACTATATATAGCGTTTACAAAATAACCCTAAAATTTACACAGAAAAGACAGTTGGCAGCTGATAAGTCTCGTAATTATGACTTGTAGAATGACATACGTGTCACAGTCAAGGTCTCATATTAGGTCCTTGGCATCTTGGACTGAACTGGTACGACATATAGGTATGAGTCATTTCTTAAGCTATGACTCGTATGTTTGTCACACAGTATTGGTCTTCAGTATTTGATACAATATTTTGGCTCTCTAGTTCTTGCTACGAGTCCACCTATATGAGTCGTAGTGTGTTTTACAACTCATAGGATGTCCTCGTAGGAGTGACCTTCACTTGGCAGATATTTGATTTTGGTCTCTGATTCCTACTACAACACCACTCTACGACTCATAGGTTGGCTCGTATGGCCTATACTTCACCAAAATCTACAATTTTTCTTTAAAATTATGCCAACCTAACTATTCTGCAAGATCAACACAAAAACACCTCAAAACACTAAAAAGTCACTTTAAGAACTCACAAAATCCCTTATTTCAGGCACCAAATGTATTTCGGCAGCATATCAATAAACCACTATATGATTAGTACCTGGTCTCATAGACTTTTCTAGTGACAAAAATATTTTGAATCACTAATTTACAAAAGCTCTTTACGGCTCATAGTATCTACTATGGTCTATAAAGGTGCTTTCGTAGAACCCTTCTGCAACTTAATTCAGATGATTATTGCATTCTAATTTTTAATTTATAGGGCTAATCATAGTGTAAAAGCCAAATGCGATGAGATCAGGGACCCATATAGGAGGCTTAAAGATAAGCCTTTAGATGATGAGCAGGCCACTACACTAAGTGGCTCACTAGAGAAGTTAGGCGTCAGCCTGGACCCAGATGTGGATCGACCATAGACCAGAGTCGCTGCCAGATTTGGGCAAAAGTTAGATAAAAACCATGCATATTTAGGCGTGTGACAATATTTCTTCTAATAAGTGAGGATAAATTGAGATAAAAAGCATGATCTGAGAGTATTTTGTTGATAATGCAATTTAAGTAGGGAGGCAATGATGAGAGCGGTCTACCACAGATAACTTCATCCAGAAAGGAGTCCAGCTTTGAGGGAGGCTCTGAGGATGGATCAAAGATAGAGTCCTCCACCACACCCTGATCATCACCATCTCCACCTGATACCTTTACTAGTCAGTGGTATGTCGTGGGTATGTGTGATATCTACACGGAGGTCTTGCAGTATAAAAGTGAGGCAAGCCAGCCCAATCCATATATAAGGAGCCCCGAATCATCTTTGACAGACTTGATTGTGTCACCAGTCTCTAAGACATAATGATTCGCTACGGGCTTCAATGGCTCACACACTCGCTAGGACAATACACCCTAACCATGATGAGGGAGTTGTATGCCTCATATGCCGTCACAGTATACAACACTCTTCCTAAGGAAAAGAACCTCCTGACTCAGCCCAGACTAACTGAGACTAGAGTGAGGGGCTAGCAGGTGGATATATCAGAGACGACCATCTATTGGATAGTTTTTGGATCAGAGTTCCCTGCCCCCAGATCCATCATAGAGTTTGACTATAAGGTGGGGTAGATAAGGAACCCCCTTGTTATGAGAGATCCAGAGTAATGAGCCACATTGATGAGATGGGTGGCTGGGTATATTGCTAAGCAAGTTCTAGAACCTATATGGGTCGCCATTTACTTAGAGGCTATTATTAAGGCTTCACTCAGTTTCCCCGCCAAGTTTTAGTAGGCGTTTGTTCATTCACGTATTCGGCCTATACTTGTTGATAATACGTTGACACCGGAGCATGCAATTTTGGTTGCAATATCTTAGCTAGCTATGATATTGATTGGGCCTACCTCATCACTGAGAAGATTCATGAGGTCGTACTAAAGAGGTCTACCTCCATCCCATTCTAGTCCCTGATATACAGGCTCTGTATAGAGTAAAGGGTAGAGAGTTTGCATTAGCTGGACCAGCTGATTGAGGCCTAGCGTACATTGGATCCCAACCTAATCAAGGATAAAGAGAACTTGATAGCACTCTAGTCAACACAACCTCTACCTACGCCTGAGATATTCACCCCAGCACCATCGCCTGAGGGTTCACAGACTACCACTGCCATGGCTGCTACTACTGAGGGGAGGCCCCTATAGCCTGAGGCAGATGAGGAAAGGGGGCCTGCTACTTTTGTCCCTGTACCACAGGCCATGACACCATAAGATATGACTGCGGGCATGGTTTATATGTCCGCCACATCTATACAGGCCTTGTCATAGAAGTTATCTCATATTGAGTCACAGCTGACTCAGCTCGTTCATTAAATTAGGCCATGGGTTTGCCCGGCCATTTTAGGCTCGGAGAGTCGTATGCAGGCATTCACGATTGCTACTATTTAGGACCATATCTCTACTGTGGATGCATGCATTGATGCCTTCAAAGAGAGGGCATAGCAGAGCCTGCGTATGGCCTGGTCATCAGACTTGATAGCCTTGTAGATGGAGATCCAGCGACCTCAGGCTGACATAACAGAAGCATTAGCAGCAAGGGTTGCACTACCAAAGACTACACCTTCGATGCCATGGGTAGATCTTTTGGCTCCTGAGGAGTCTGTTTAGTCTTCCCATGGGAATAGACCCCGCATGAATGATGATCCTAATGATGTACAATTTTAGGTAGGGATGATTAAGTAGGAGGAGCTGAAGCTTACCTTGAGGACATCTAGACGAGAGGCAGAGATATGACAAACTCGAGAGGTAGAGCAGGTGATGGGGTACTGGCCCATCTAGACAGAGCACTTTCACTGGGGAGACTACACCATAGGAGGAGGGTATCTAGACTTAGCCATACACTGGCGCTTAGGCACCCAGGTATGTTTTTTGACCCCTATATGTTTTGTTTTACTTTTATTTTATGCATTAGGGACAATGCACATCTTTTTCGACAGGGTATGGGTAGTTATGGGCCTCAGTGAAGTATGAGTAGCTTGGGTCCATAACTATCCCAAGTTTTATCCTAGAATTTTCTTGCTTGTGTTCTTTTTCCCTGTGGATATTTACTTTCTATTGAACCTGCATTTTTAGGATGTTTAGGTAGTATTTGTAGCATATAGTACCAATACTTGTAGCATATAGCATATATTTGTGTTTTGCTTGAAAAATGATACCCACTAAAAATTTTGATTAGTAGTTAGATAAAAACCATGCATATTTAGGCGTGTGACAATATTTCTTCTAATAAGTGAGGATAAATTGAGATAAAAAGCATGATCTGAGAGTATTTTGTTGATAATGTATGCAGTGTCATGTGAGTGTGAGCTTAATTTGCTATATTCATGTGTTTTGCTCTAATTCAAAACTTGTCCTGTTACTCTAAGTTAGATTGTAGATTAATTGGATTAGGAAAGGATCTTAGGCCATTATTCTTAATAGTCCACTTACCCAAAAATGACCAAACCAAAACTATGATATATCCCTTGTTCCTAAGGTTTGAGCCTAACATGTACCTATTCCTATTCTTTGAAAACACCTAATTAACAAAGCCTTGTTAGTTGTAAAATCCTGAAATTGCCTTTGGTCTTTCCTTGAACATTGTGCATCTTGACTAAGGCAAAAAGCCTAAGTTGAGGGTGGCTACCAAAATGGGTCCTGGTTCTAAGGACGAATATTGTGCACCTCAACACAAGCCAAAAGCCTTAGTTGAGGGTGGCTGGTGTAAGGGTGAAACACAAAAACATTAAGGGGGTGAATTAGCAATATAGAGAAAAAAGGAAAAATCATGTACTGGTGCAAGAAAAATAAGTGATTCCTTAGTTGTGAGCTAAAAAGCAAAAAGAAGTGTAAAAATAAGGCAAAAGGCTAAAAATGAAAAGAAAGCACCTAAAACAGCTTGAAATGGGAAAAGGGGAGAATAAGGTGAAAATTACAGAGTTAGTAGGGCAAAAGTGCAGAAAAACGCAGTGTCAAGGAGGGTCTTTAGTCACTATGTTCCTATAGTACCATACCAAAGCCCCCTGAGCCTACGTTACAAGCCTAGAAAGTCCTAAAGTGTTCCTAGTCCAGTTAGTTAAAGGTTTGAATCATGAGTATAGGGGCAAGCCTATGGTATTAGGCATTATGCATAAATATTTTTTGTGAGAGTAAGTGATTTTGCATAGTCCCAAGGTTATATATGAAAACATCATTGAGTTTTAGATATGGAACTTCTTTCTGTGAGGGCACTTGCATTACATTATATTGTTAGCACTAGACTTGTTCAGTGATTGTGGATTGTTGATACTACCTCGCTAGTCATAGTTGTATTGTCACATACACTAGTTTGTATTGGTTTGCTAGATAGCTATTTGATCCTGGTTTTGAAAAGTTCGTGTGGGTGTCTGCATTTAAGGTTTATATGATGTATGTCGTTGGGTTGAGGTCTGTGCATTACTGTACTATCTATATAGATTGAGTTCATTGCTTGAGGACAAACAATAATTTTAAGTTGAGGGTGTTGATGTGCTTCCAAAAAACAACCCTTTTGATGCATAAAACTTGAAATTTTGTGTGTTCTCAATGCAATGTTAGTTGGTTATATGTGTTTTTGTGTTTATATTTGATGAATTACAGGTTGGCCTTGATTTTGGGGAAAAGTACAAAAGTTGTTGATTTTTGCTGCTATATGAGACCCTCTACGGGCTGTAGATCATTCTACCAGTCGTAGGATGGTTTCGTGAACAATTACAGCGAGGAGTTGTTTTCTGAAGTTTATTCTACGCATATACAAATAAGCTATACAAGGTTTTACGAGTCATAGAAGATGGTTCGTGCCCTGAGGATCAGAGATTAGGAGTTTCTGATATTTCATCAGATGAAACCCCCTTTACAGGTCGTAAACTGCTTTACGAGTCATAGATGGGTGACGTAGAGTTGAAGTCCAAATTTCCAGCAGCTGTATGAGACCCCGATTATGGATCGTGGAATGCAATATGATTCGTTAACCCCTTTCGTATTGTGTGCCGACCAGTTCTCCTATTTTATTTAGGACTTGTATTTTACTTATTATAAATAGGTTTTTTAGGTTATTGTCAGAAGTTTTTCTCCTTGTACTTAGAGAACTCAATAATTAGAGAGAGAAAATTGTGAGATCATATTGGAGAGTCTTTGAGAACACTTGCGTTTGAATTTCATTTTTAAGCTTGTGATTCTTATTGAAGTTGGGTTTATTTGTTCTTAATTCAATTGTGTAAGTGTTCAATTATGTTTTTTAAATCCATAATTCTTGCATCTACACAAAGCATGAGTAGCTAAATCCTCAACTAGGGTTGTGAGAACCATGAAGAATTAACAAAGTAAAACTAGATAATTCATGATTCTTTGAAGGTGTATATGCATATATTAATTAACTCTCTTCATTTTGCATGTTTTCTAGTGGAGGCCAATATTAGAACCCGCCTATTGTCACTAATTGGACCAAGGTAGTAATGAATAGGAAAAGAGATAATTAATAAAATTTGATTGATGTGTTCTTGTCTAATCAATCAAACTAGGTCAGAGGGAGGTTGTACTGGGACTAATAGGTAAGGATAGTAATACACACTATGGAGATGGGCCAAGTTACATAGTGAAATTCACCTCTCACCTTTGACCAAAGATCTTGATAAATATAACCTTATCGCCCTGCATGGTATACACTAGAAAAGAACTAGTTTATCCGGTAATACTGAATTGGGGAATCATGGGGAACACAATACCCTACTTTATCTCCATATTGACTTCTCTCTTATGATAGCTAGTTTAGTTATATTTCTCATTGATTATTGCAAATCCCCCCTTCCCCGGGAAAGTAAATTGGTTAACCATTTGAATTGCAATCATTGAATTCTCTTGAGTCTACATATTCCCTATGGGTTCGACCCAAATCTTTGTTAGGTTCTATTTCTTGATAGTGACCATTTTATCCTCTAAAAATAAGGTGTAACTTGGGTGACCTCACTTAGAGAGAGACAATTTGGAAATTTAGGAGAGGTTTTGAGAGTGAATGAGTTAGAATGATTTAGGAATAGGTTTTGTAGGAATTCAGTCAGTTGAGTTTGTTATTAGAGTCTAAACATACGTTAAGTGGATCGAAAATGACCAAAAATCTCTTAATTTAAAAACTGTCGGACCCATTTACCTATTTATAAGTCATAGATTAAAGTGCGAATCATATTTGGCCTTCATACTATACATGTCACAAAATTTTAGCTACTGAAATTTGCACCCCCAAACTACGAGCCAATAGTATGGTTTGTAGTTCTTTTTACGGATAGTAGGTCTCTTCATAGAAACCTCCCAAACATAGAAAATTTTCATTCTTCGGGGTCCCTTTTACGACTCAATCAACAAGCCGTATTTCTATGTATGACTCATAATGTCCTTTGTACAATGATTTTCGGTGACTAAAATTTTCACCAATTTTTATACCTCAACCACGACACTTGTCTACAACCCATGGTACAATCCACGAGTCATAGATTAGCTCATAACACCAGTCCAGTTCAAAGTTACTACAACTTTTTCATTTTTCAAAATTTTCAATATGCGGGATGTTACAAATAGATAGAAGAAACACCAAGAACAAGTGAAGAAGATAGACAGTGCTTCCAACTGAAGAAGAAAGACTCCAAAGTGAAGATGATCCAAAGAAGAAGCCAAAACAATTTGGACTTGAAATGACAACAAATCAACATTTTAGGGCAAACAAAGTGGCAGAATAGAAGAAAGTAATGTCATACACTTGATTTATATAGAAAATAATTTTACTCATGTTTTAGAAACCTACAAATCTTATTTTGGGCTTTGCGCCAGAACATTGTTAGATTTGGTTTTTCGTTAATAAAATGGTCCATAGATCATAAATTTTAACTAAAAGAATTGAAAGTGTGAGTTTCATACCTAAACTATCACTTATTAGTTTGAGAAACACTCCCCAATGGTGTGTATAATACACTCTCTCTTTTATTGAAAAAAAAATTGTCACATGGATAAAATATTCTACCTTGACAAAAATTAAATAATTTATTGATAATAGTTAAAAGTTAAAGATTAAAGTATTAATATTCTCTCAAAAATATTATTTTTAAGATAATTATTTTTTTAAAAATAAAGGTTAAAATAGTTTTCTCACCTACTCCACCCCCACCCCCAAACAATCCGCGCCTTTCTTTTTTAGAAAAAAAAACTCTTTTATAAAATATATTTAAAAAAATTCAAACTTTACCTCCTCTTCCACTCCTTTGTAAAAAATTGATATTATACATTTTTTTTAAATAAATAGAAATTCTATCGCAACCTCATTTAACCATCCGCTTCTAATTTATTTTTATCTTTTATAGATATATATTTTATTTTCTTTTATAGATATGTACACATATATTTAGAAAAATATTTTTTCTACTTGTGTACCGAATATAACAAAAATAAAAAGAATTATTTTTAAAAAATCTTGCGGCAAGTAAAAAAATATTATTTTTTGAAAATAAGAAAAAAAATGAAAGCAAAGTATTAAGCGGGTAGGGTAGAAATTAAAAATATTATTTCTAAAAAATTAAAATAGTATATAAATTATTATTCCAAGGGGGAAAGGGGAGATGAGCTAAGAATTTCTTTTAAAAAATTTACAAAGAATTTTTTTTTTTAAAAGAAACTAAAACTAAAACATTGGTTGGCTCAGGGTGGGTGGGGGGGGGGGGGGGGGCAGGGGTTTATGGGAGAGGAAGCGGTGGAATAAGGTAAGAAAAATATGTTATGTTTTTTGAAATAATAATACTTTGATATTTAACTTTAACTAATACTATAATTTATTTATTTTTTTAAGGTGGAATATTTTTACCATCTGGGGTGTGATGTGGTCATTTTTTTAATAAAAGAGAGAATAAAGTACACACACCATATGAGAGTGGAATAAAAGAGAGTGATGTATTTCTCAAACTAATAAGTGATAATTCAGGCGTGAAACTAAAAAAAAAAGGATAACGGGCATGTTTTTGACACTTACCTCTTTTCTAATATATAACTTTATTAAAATCATACTTTTATAGCTCGTCAAATAGGTATCACAACTTCAAGAAAGCATATCATATCATAGGAAGAGTCCATTTACATATAGCTTTGCACATAATGTGGGTATACTCCCCATATTATCATCATTTCATAAACATTAGGGTCTTAAGTCACTCTCATCATCATATTATCATCATTATCATCGACAAATCATGTTTTCATACTTAGAATCATACTCATAATGATCATAACCTTGTCATCGGAAACTAGGGTAATATGTGGGTTTGTTAGAAATTGAAGTTAAAACCATGCAATTACATGAGAATCATATAGGAATCATGCAATTGAGATCAATTTGGATAATTAGTAAAGGAACCCACATCAATTCAACAAGCCATAATCATAATATACTTGAAATCACTTGTAAATCATAGAAATTATGTAATTCTTCATAATTCATGAATATTTGAGTATAATAATCATGTAATAATCATAATCCAGTCACTTAGTGTAGCATCATGAAAACCCATAAGAAATCATGTTTGAGCTTTGAGAAAAAAGAGGTTTGGTATTGGGCTTCATGGTTGAATCTAATCCATGAATGAAGCCTTACATACCTCAAGTAAAATCCCCTAAAAATTAGAGTGATTAGACCTTGGAATCCTCAGCAAAAGCTTGAAACCCTAGCTCCAATAGAATCCTTGCTTAGAGAGAGAAATTTTGGAAATTGGGAGAGGTTTTGAGAGTGAATGAGTTAGAATGATTTAGGAATAGGTTTTATAGGAATTGAGTCAATTAAGTTATTTAATAGGGTCAAAACGATGAAGTGTAGGAGTTAAGAGGATAGAAAATGATTTTAAAGAATCCCTTAATTTAAAAATTGGTGGACCCATCTACGAGCCACTATTTACGGATCATATATTAAACTACGGGTCATATTTGGCCTTCGTACTATGCATGTCACAAAATTTTAGCTACTGAAATTTGCACCCCTCAAATCATGAGCCGATCCGTACTTCTTTTTACTGATAGTATATTTCTTCGTAGGAACCTTCCAAACTTAGAAAAAATTTCATTCTTCAAATGTTTCATTTATCAGGGTCCCTTTTACGACTCAATCAATGAGTTGTATTCCTAATTATAACTCGTACTGTCCTTTGTACAGTGACTTCTGGTGATCAAATTTTTTACCAATTTTTATACTTCAACCACGATACTTGTCTGCGACCAGTGGTACAATCCACGAGCCATAGATTAGCTCGTAACACCAGTCCAGTTCAGAGTTACTACAACTTTTTCATTTTTCAAAATTTTCAATATGCAGTGTTACAAAATAGATAGAAGAAATACCAAGAACTAGTGAAGAAGATAGACAGAGCATCCAACTGAAGAAGAAAGACTCCAAAGTGAAGATGATCCAAAGAAGAAGCCAAAACAATTGGGAGTTGAAGTGACAACAAATTGACATTTTAGGTCAAATAAAGTGGTGGAACAGGAGGAAGAAAAGTAATGTCGTACACTTGATTAATATAGAAAATACTTTCAATCATGTTTTAGAAACCTACAAATCTTATTTTGGGCCTTGAGCCAGAACATTATTGGATTTGGTTTTTGATTAATAAAATGGTCCATGGATCATAAATTTTAGGTAAAAAAATTGAAAGTGTCAGTTTCATATATAAATTATCACTTATTAATTTGAGAAATACACCTCAATGGTGTGTGTATTACACTCTTTTATTGAAAAAAAACTTGTCACACGAATAAAATATTCCACCTTGATAAAAAATTAAATAAATTATTAACACTAGTTAAAAGTTAAAGATTAAAGTATTAATATTCTCTCAAAAATATTATTTGTTAAGATAATTATTTTTTAAAAAATAAACGTTAATATTTTTCTCACCTACTCTACCTCCACCCCCCAACAATCCGCGCCTTTCTTTTTTTTAAAAAATAAAAAAGAACCTCTTTTATAAAATATTTTTTAAAAAATTCAAAATTTACTCCCTCTTCCACTCCTTCCTAAAAAAATTGATATTATTTTTATTTTTTTTAAAAAATAAATAGAAATTCTATTCCAACCCCATTTAACTCTTCGCTTCTAATTTATTTTTATCTTTTTTTAATATATTTTTATTTTTTTATAGATATGTACACATATATTTAGAAAAATATTTTTGTCTACTTGTGTACCGAATATAACAAAAATAAAATAATTATTTTAAAAAAAATTTGTGGCAAGTAAAAAATATTTTTTTTCTAAAATGAGACAAAAAGGAAAGCGGAGGATTAGGCTAGTAGCGTAGAAATTAGAATTAGTATTTCTAAGAATGCTAAAATAATATCTAAATTATTATTCCTATAGGGAAGGGGGAGATGAACTAAGAATTTCTTTTAAAGAATTTACAAAGATTTTTTTTAAAAGAAAAACTAAAACTAAAACATTCGTTGGCTCAGGGTGGGCTAGGGGTGGGGGTGAGGGTGGAGGTGTGGGCGGGGGTTTATGGGAGAGCAAGTGATGGAGTGAGGCAAGAAAAATATTTATATTTTTTTGAAATAATAATACTTTAATATTTAACTTTAACTAATACTATAATTTATTTATTTTGTTAAGGTGGAATATTTTTACCATTTAGAGTGTGATGTGGCACTTTTACTTTTAAATAAAAAAAGAGTGTAGTACACATTTAACATTCTGTAAAATTATCAAAATACCCCTAAATGAGAGATGTACGCATAACACATCTTCCCATGCTTCGATGGCAAATCCAAGGTGGGATATGCGATCAACATAAAAAATTGAGTAGAAAAGTTGTCACGGTTGATTTTTAGAGCTATTGGGTAAAAAAAAATCAATGCGAAAACACTTTCTAGTGAGGGTGCGCGATAGGTGTACGTTGTGTACCTACCACGGATTTGCACTTAGTTTTGGTCCAAATATTTTGTACGAGGGTACAAAACTCGTTCGGAGAATTTTTGATGAAAACACCGAAAATGTCACAAGTCCGCGTCGCGGACGCCCATGCACGAGGCAAACACTTTTTTCAGTTTTTCGTGAGGGACATTCCAGACCTTTCCCAACCCGTCCTAAACTCAAAATACGATTAAAAGATGTCATTTTTTTGGTCTAAAAAGGGTTTCTAAACCCATTCTAAGTTCTTTTACACTAAACGTAAGTTAGAGTTCTTGAGAGAAGAAGAGAAAGAAGCTAAGGTTCTAGAGGTTGGAGTCAAATACTTGAGAAGATTGATGATGTTCTTCATTTTAGATAGATGAGGCTAACCTAAAGCATGGAATTGTTCTTCCATGTGCCCCTTGACTATTGCAGTTTGATGGATGAACATATTGAGTCTTTGTGCATGTATTTTCTTGAATATTTTCTTGTAAATTATACCTATCATATGTATTTTCCCATATTGATGATCATCATAAACTTGATTTATTGAATAAATGCTTTTACATGAGTTATTTCATAAAACTCTATATGTTAGTTTACTAAAGAATGCAAGAATAAACTTAGAAGATAAGTCTAGAGCCTTGTTAGTATGAATGTATTGTAACTATGATTGTGATCCTGAGATGAGAGTGTTGATGATGATGTTGATGAAATTGTTGTCCCTAGAGTCTTAAAGAGTATGAATTTAATCCTAAAATGATGATCCCAATCCACGAGTTGATGGTTGATGTAACGAATTAAGTTAACAATGTCCAATGAGACTAGTTATAAGAGTAATCCTGATGATTGATCTCTTATGAGCATGTCAAGTCCTGGGAGGAGTATTGAGCACTAAATTGAGTAAGAGTAGATAACAACTAAAACTCAATAATTACATGGCGAATGTAGGAGAGGATTGAACGGTAAAATTGGATGTTTCCTTAGTCCCAAAAGAGGACTTGATGTTCTTTATTAGATCCACCGATGTGATGTCCTTTATCTCGGCAAGGTACTGGATGGATGTGGCAATGACATCGCTTCGTTGCATCATCACCGGGTAATAGGTGATGGTTGTTGATTAGAGAAACTCCCAGATAGGTTCCACACTAGTAGTACTCTTAATTGAGTTGATTGTATGAGTTTAGATTGGATTGATGAGTCATTTGTCAATTCTTTGTTCTCGCTTTAGATAGATATTTAACATCCTGATCAAGTATCTTATGAGTTAATGTTATTCCATATTATTTTCCATGTATTGTTTCATTCAGCCATTTTACATGCTTGTACATTTCACGTAATGACGTCCATTTAGGCTTGTATCTTTTCATAATGCAGAGACAAGTACTCGAAAGCCTCCACAGGTGCTCCATTGAAGGTCTATTCTCGCTACTATTGATTGGTGAGTCCTCCCCTGCATTAGAAGGATATCATTTTACATTTCTATGCTTTGAGTTAGTTTTGTTTTGAGTTGTGATAGTCATGGCCTGCCATGGTACCCTTCTAGATTGTAGAGGTAGAGGCTTCATAGACTAGAGTATGATGACATTGATGTTGAGGTCTTTCTTTCCTTAAACTGAGTTTCTTAAAAATATTATTATGTCATAGATGTTGAGACTGATTCTTATTGGGTTATGACCCTTGTTCATTGAGTTAGAAGTACATTGAGCTGCCCACTATTATGTTACTCCATTACTTTAAATGTCTTCCGCTGAATTAGATGATTGAAAGACTGTCATGAGACCGAATTGTTCACTTGGGGACAAACAATAGTCTCTGGGTGCTGACCACGTCTAGGATACCCTCTTGGGGCATGACAACATACACCATATGAGAGTGGAATAAAAGAGAAAAGTGTATTTCTCAAACTAATAAGTGATAATTTAGGTATGAAACTAAAAAAAAGATAATGGACATGTTTTTGACACTTATCTCTTTTCTAATATATATGTGTATATAGATAAAAGATAAAAAATTATTTTTACATTTTGAATCTCTGACAAATTTGTTTATGAAAGAAACTAGTGCTCAAAATTATTTCCATCATAATTTAATGTGCACCAAATAATTGAATTTAAAGTAAAGGGAAAAAATTAAGCATTTAATATCATAATATTTTTATCAATGTATATTATATTAATTTTACCTTTAAAAATAAAAATGAAAATAGCAAATATGAATAAGCAAATCATACTCTACACATTCACCTTATTTGCTTTGATTTGTTTCAGTAATTATATTTTATTTTATTTTTGGTGGAAAAGAAGCTTCATTACTGAATCATAGTTCAGAAATATTGTTTGGGCCACTGGAGCCAGCGGCGTTATAAGTTAGGGGGCCATATCCTAACCAAGGAAAATTGAACTAGACTTGATTACATTTCAGATATAATATATTCCAATAATGTCTGCTTCGACCTCACATCTTACAAACACCGATGGAGCTACAAAAATCATGATACTTCCAAACATCCTTCTTTTCGCTCTTTTCTTGGCCAACATGTCCCAACCCGATTTTCTTCCCTATACACATGACTCAGTAATTGTATTGATTATGAGTTATGACAATTGAGCAAAGACAAATCTAATGGCTACATTCTACATTACTTGAAAGACACTTTTGAAAGAAAAATAGCTATCTAATTTCTTATTGAATTGAAATTGGTTAGCCTAATTTACGATATCATTAAGACAATAAATAGCCATTATGAATACATATTTTGTAAAAAGACTTTGTATATGTTATGCTGTGTTTGAGAATGGAAGAGAAGAAACATATGCTAGATGTGTAACAGTAATATATACACATGTCTAATGGCCAATAAGATAGGCCCAGCAGATAGATAAAAGCATAAATACAATGTATAATTTTTATTACTATTGGTACAATTGATAAATGTTCTGTTAGTCCAACTCTTGTTGGCTTATATAATAGAAAGAATATATATACATACATACATATATATATATATATATATATATATATATATATATATATATATGAGATTAAATTTGAATTTAAAATATGATATTTCATTCATTTTAGTTTATTTGTCCTTTTTTAGTTCATCACTGATAAGATTTTTTTTTTTTTAAATTTATGTCGTGACTTATAGTGTATTGTATGTTAGTTTTATATAATATATGTTATTTATTTTGTTCTAATTTATGATTATGTATATAAAATTTTGAGAGTCAATAAATTTTTTCCAATTTTTCATTAAATTATTAATTGTTGCAAGTGAACCCTAGTTTTGTTGATATGTAAGAATGGAGAAAAAATATTAAAGGTTGCAGTGGGATTTAGCTTGAAATGTCAAGATGGAACCACTAAGCCAAGAAGATCTCTTGTGTTGAAAGGCACCGAAAGTTTTATTTATTTATGAAATTATGTTGCTATGCAAAAATACATAGGTTGTAGATGGGGTTCAAACCCACAACATTCATCTTGACAAACCACTAGGCCAAACTCATTTCTTATGCAAAATTGTCACACCCCAAATACCATTAAGACGGATCGGCACCCATTGCCGACAAGGCTCGGGAGAACCAACCTGTATCTATATGTTATCTATACATTTTATAAGGGGTTTCTACATTCAACATGTCTTTTAGGGAGAAAACAGAAATAACAAGCCCAAAATAAAATGCATATGACTAGACCGTTGGGGCCTCATTGTCTAAAGTACAAGTGGTGAATCAGCCTTGTTTCATCAAT
>DF361275.1:31966-53204 GCA_000787875.1 Solanum virginianum | reverse complement strand
ACTACCTAATAGAGAGGCTGTTTCCGTGAAACCCAAACCAAACATGAGAAAATGAGTTAGAAATCAACTCATTTTCCTGAAAAATATTTTTTGGAAAAATATTTTCCATCCATATCAAGTTGAAGCAGATACGTCAATACGCATTTACTTTGAAAAAATTAAATTAAAAAATTCGTAAAATATTTTTTATTAACCTTACATAATAAAGGAGAAGAGGCAGACACTTGAAATAGATAGGACAATTGAAAGTTGCTCAAGCAGACAACTACAATCAGAACAAGTTGTCTTACTACCTTATATATAAGTAGTAAAGTAAAGTAATATTATATAATTTCCCACAATTTAGTGTAGGTTGGGCGGTAAGTGAAAGCGACCTGAACCAAATTAAAACTTGATGCTGGAAATATTCTCATTTCTATGGTTAGATTGGTAGAAGGCTTGGTAATTAATAAGGTTGGCGAATTAGATCAAAATTAGATATAATAAAATAAATTGAGTTAATAAATAATTGAGTAATTAATTTATTTAAAAGTTATTTGAAATGAAATGAGTCATAATTCAATTAGTTCAATTTTATTAAATTTTGAATTATTTTTTTATTATTATTTGTATGAGTATTTGATAAAGCAGTGTTCCTTATATTAGATTATATATAATAAATTAAATTTAAAATGTTAGATGTCTTTTTATGAATCAATCCAAATTGTGTATCAGCTTAATTTTTTAATGACTTGATAAAATAAATAGGTCACTAAACCACTCAAATTATGATGAACATAATTTTGAATAATTCCATGAGAAAATAGCCAAAAAATATTTTAACTTATACTCGTATTTTCAATTACACACTTAAACTTTACGGGGGTACTATTACCCTCTGAAGTATTTAAACTAGAATATTGACACCCAAAAACATCACCATCAAATTTTTGTGGCTCAGTGTAATGCACGTGCCTGGCCCATTTTTCAGAATTAAAAAAATAAAAATTTTAAAAGTTCTTCATCAAAATCCATCAATTTTGAAGCATTTTATTTTTTTTTCTCCACCATTTTACTCATCTTCCTAAATCATTCCATTTTTCCTCCATTGTTTTAAGATGTTTCATCTTCTCCAATCTAGTTGAATCTTTCTATTATGGTATCTTAGCTACCCTATTGATGGATCTGAAGATGTTGTTTTCCTTGTCAAATCTCAAATTCTGATACCCACTTTTAATCTTTAGTCAAGAAATTCAAGTTGTTTCTATAATCAAAAAGTTTTTTTTTCAATTAAAGCTTCAATTTCGTTTTTCAGTATTGGATCGAAAATATTTTTTGTTGAGGCAATGACAAGAAAATTTATCGCATATTTGCTTTAGTTGTTAATATTACTTTATTTTGAGCATACATATGAGCATTCTTAAACTATGCGTTTTAAAGCTAGTAGAGTAAGAACCTGTCATTTTAAGATTTCATTACATTGAAAACCTATTTATCTAGTAGGATCTGACAAGTTGAGAAAAGCTGGAGTTGGGCTAAGTCCCAATAGATTAAAATAACCATTATAATAAGTCAACTTTCTTCATTAATGGGTCTTTTACCTAGTGATTTCGAAAATAAAATTTTTCTCCATTAATGAATTTGTTATTCAACAAATTCTTCTCCATTTTGATATTAAAATTTCATCTTCTTGATTTTCGATTTTGATTTTAAGTTACCAACAAATTTTCAAATTAGTGAAAAGTGAAGCTACAATTAAAAGTGTGTGATTTGAGGATAATACTTGGCTTAGTGATGATGGAGATGGACTGCCATGGGTGTTTCCCTCTTGAAGAGGAAAAGAAAGAAGAAGGAGGTAAAAATAAATAAATAAATAAGAATAAAAAGAAACATAAAAATCTACAAAAAATAGAAAAGTAATATAAAATAAAAGAAATTATTTATATAATTAACGTTTTAATTATTTTTGTTGCCTCTCACTCTCTTTGAGAGAGTGAGCTACACCTTCTTTATCATCTCAGCATTTAGGAAGTAAATAATTTTACTTCAAAATAATCTAGAGGGATAATAGTACCCCATAAAATATTGACGTGTAGGTGAAAATTCAACTATTGATCGAGAGCTTATTTGACTATTGAGATACTTTTGATATACAATGTAAACATCGTGTGATGTGAAGACGGATATATTCCTAACACGATTGTTTGTTAGTAGTTACTAATAATAGACAATCAAATGATATATAGTATGCATTTTTAGTCTGATAAGATCCTAAAAAAATACACGACATTAATTCTAAGTGAATTCACATCAATATGGGAGAAAAAATAAATAATTTCACAAGATTCATATAAAATTTATATTGTGCACACATTTTTTAATTCGACAATAATTCAAAAAATAACTTTCTTGTATTTATTGTGTCAAAATGAATAATACATGACGGATGATATTATGCAATTTGACATGTGTGATATTTTAAGTGCTTAATTTCCTCTTTAAAGACGGCAAGAAAAATCAACGTAGTATTCTTTAGTCCAATTAATTTCTCTATCACTAAGCTTTTTCTTTCCTGGACGTAATGAATACATTTTAAATACTTTTTAATTGGGGCCATGTCACTTGATGATTAGTCTTCTCTCAAAATGATGGTAAAAAATACTTCTTTAGCAGCCACATTTTACTACATCACAATGGACATTCTAGAATAACCTCTAAAGGTGTTGTAAAATTTTCCGAAGCATTTAAAGTGAATTAGTTATTTCAAATCATAATTTTTTTATTTAAGTTCATTTCATAGAGAGGTTGGCTTTAGGCGCTACTCAGAGGGGTAGAGATAGATCGAAGAAGTACTGAGGGAGGTGATTAGACATGATATGGTGAAACTTAATCTCACTGAGGACATGACCCTAGGTAGAAAGAAGTAGAGGTCGCAAATTAGAATAGTAGGATAATTGCTTAGTAGGGTTAAGTGGTTACCTAGTTAGGAGGCCTAATAGAACGTATTGTCATGTGTTTTCTTTTACTTTTGGTCATATCTAGTCCTTTCTGCGCATGGATTTTGAGATGAGGGTTCCTAGGAAACAGTCTCTCTACTTAGGTAGTGGTAAGGTTTGCGTACATTCTACCTTCTCCAGACTTCACTTGTGGAATTTCACTGGGTATGTTATTGTTGTTGTTGTTTTTGTTGTTGTCATAGAGAAATGTCGTTACTCATGAATTGTGTAAATAATTTAATTAGTTGACTATCTGAATTATGATGATTATCCTAAATCAGTAGACATGACATGAGCGAAGTACTTGAGTCATCCGTGATGAAAAGTCCATAATTTTAACATCTCCACTAAATAATGAAATTATTGCTCCCTTTATATATATATAATAAAGTATAATCTGTCCATGTTTAAAAAAGGTTAAATATGGGAGAGGTGAAAGTTCATGGTATTTTTGCAGGGCCATTCAATAAAAGAGTTGAATTAGCGTTGAAATTGAAGGGGGTGAAATATGAATATATTGAAGAAGATAGGTCCAATAAAAGTGCTGAACTTGTGAAGTATAATCCTATTTATAAACAAGTTCCAGTACTTGTGCACAATGGAAAGCCAATATGTGACTCACTAATAATTCTTCAATATATTGATGATACTTGGGAAACCACTAATCTTCCTCTCTTGCCTAGACATCCATATCACAGATCCATCGCTCGTTTCTTGGCTAACTTAATTGATGAAAAGGTACACATACACTTTTTCCACTTGCTAGTTTTTTCTTTTGTTTGTTTAATCAACTAATAGAGGTAAATAATTAGTTATGTTAAGTCTAATATTTTTCGATTTTCAAATATTTGATTGATTATAATGTCATAAACATTTTTCTCTAGAAAAATAAATTCCTTAAGAATCAATAAAAAAAATCAACTTGACCAAATTTAGTCTCCTCCCTATTTTTTTAATAATAACAACATACTCAGTGGAATTTCACAAGTGGAGTCTAAGGAGGATTTTCGAAAAATTCTCATCTCAAATATCAAATCACATAAGCAAAAGATACTAGATATGAAAAAAGGAAAAAAGACAGTACTTTCTTAGATTAATATATAATGTCTTGTGATAATATTATTTTTGCTTACTTAACAAAAATAAGAAAATAAAAATCTTAGTAATTTAATTGATTGACCAGTTGTCGATGAAGGTTCTACCCCCCTTGTGATAATTTCCTCTCCATTATCTTCTCAAATATTTAAAAAAAAAAATCACTTATTTTTCTTGGGAAAATATTTCCTTGGTACCAAATACACTCTTAATCCATACTTTGAAGTTTGAACTTAGAAGAGTTTGTTTTAAATTTAAGACTTTTACAAGTGTTCTGTATGTAAGTTATTTTATTGTCTACTAACAAAAATGTATCATCAGTTAATGGGGGCAATGTACAAAGTTTGTTATGGCAAAGGAGAAGAAAAGGAGAAAGGGTGTGATGAAACATTTGAAGTCCTAAAATATCTTGACAATGAACTACAAGACAAGAAATTCTTTGGAGGAGATAGCATTGGATTCGTCGACATCGTTGCCAGTTACATAGCTCTCTGGTTTGGAGCAATTCAAGAAGCAATAGGGCTGGAACTATTAACCAGACAAAAATTTCCTAAGTTAAGCAAATGGATTGATGAGTTCTTGAGTAGTAGAATTGTGAAGGAAAATCTCCCTACTAGAGAAGCATTAGTGCCTTTATACAAAGCTCAATTTGAAGCAGCAGCATCCAGCTGAAAGAAACATATGATACATAGAAAGTTTAAAATCTACTACTAGTTAAGTACTATTTTCCTCGTAGTTTATGTCATGAACAATAAATAATACTGAACATTTTGTAATTTAACTATATAAGCAGAGTTTGAACAATAAAGGATGTTGAACATTTTATCAAGTATTATATTCCCACGGACATAAGTTCCACCTTGTTCCACATAACTTAACCACTTATAGTACATAATTTAGACAAAATGTCTGCCAGGGTTATACATCTTCATGAGCGCTGCATCTCTGTACAATGTTTCAACTGCAATCACATTTAGACTTGTTAGCGAAACAACCATAGAAATATTTGTGCCAAGGACACCAAATAGGAAAGCCCATTAAAAATACAATCTAACTGTGTTACACAGTTTTAGCTTGCATTTTACAGAAGGAAAATCACTCCCTGATGTGTCAGCAAAGCAACTTTCTAAATACATGAGTGTTTGGGGGTAGGGGTGCTGCATTTTAGAGGCATAACAAGGCTGGTTGGAGTCTTGATCGTTGGACATCATTGAGAAATAAATAGGAAGAACTGTTATCTAGCAATTTTCTGCAGCTCTTTCCACTATGGAATGAGTAAAGAAACAAACTATAAGTCTCAATCTAAACAAAACACACTTTTTTCTTTCTTTAGGTATGGTTGTTAATATATTTATCTGAAACTTTGCAATAAATCCACCTCTTCAAACTTTTCTGCATTAACAGGTCAAGAACTAAGCTAATAAGAAGACTGTCTTTAATTTGTTTGAGCAGTAGAGAGGGCGCAGCCAAAACTAGGACAAATTATACCTCTATATGTAGATCTACACAATGTTCTCAGCTTGAAAATTTCTCCTTCAGTTTGGAAGTCACTGTCAGAGTTATATCACCATAAGGTTCATGCTGATTCGCACGTACAAGTCCACAATTCTCCAACACCTGTAATCAATTTCCAGAAGACGGTAAGGATCTTATGAAATAACTCCTAAATCAATACACATTATACCAAATATGATTGGTTAAGTAATAAAGCATACCGCATATAACTAAACAGAGAAACTTATATATGCACCTTTGCTTGACTCAGTTCAACCACCCATAAAGAGTTCAAAATGAATAAATGATATTATTACTACACACTATACTGATATTAGACGACCCCTGGCTCCCAATATTTGAAAATTGACTTGCATCCCCAAGTAAGAGAAATTAATCATGGAAATAATGTAGAGGACTTACCAGAGTCTCATAAAACATTCGGGCACATACTCTTCTCGTTTTGCCTTCTAAAATTGCATTTAAGCTGATATCTCCAGTCTCTTCTGAGATGGGGGTTACTGGTGACTGTCCCTTCAAATATTGAGCCACAGCTCTGCAACCATAGAGTTAAAACACCATCCTGTAAAGTAAATCGATATTATGTATGAGAAGAATGTTCATGAAGTCGTACCTTGTTCTAGCAGATAATGTGTCAAACTCTGGCGTTCCTCCTTGCTTACTTGATAAGGGAGTTCCTCGAATTCCTGCTTAAGCATATGGATATACAAGCTTCAGGCATACATCACATCATTAAAAAATACACAAATACGATGCCGCAGACTAGCACATCAAATTGACCAACATTATCCAAAATAATGCAAACTCTTAAAACTAATAGAAAGAAAAAAAAGAGGTTAGCTTACCAATAGGAGTGTCATCATCTTGTTCTAGAAAACTTAGATCCTGCATCGGCATTTAGAAATTTATCAGATGCAAACAATGAAGAACTAAGTTAAATAGTCATATGGGGTGACAATTTGATCATAGCAGTGCACTACGTACCACAAGAACATTCAAATATTTTCCCTGTACAAATCCTAGTCTAAAATCACGTAAAGATGTGCTAAGGGGTTAATGAGGCTACTATGGATGATACAAATCTGCTGAAAATGTTATCCAGATAATTATCAAAGTAGAATCACTATTTAATAGGAAAGTGACCATGATGAACATACCCCAGCAGAATTATCAAACTCAGGAATATCAGATAGAACAGTATCCTCCACCCCTAGTCCTTCTCCAATCCATGTTGAAGGGGTCTCCATATCAGAACCAACATGCCCAGTAGATGCTGCTGGGTCGGGCGTGGGCCGCACCCCACTGTCCATAGTTCTTCCTACCTGAACTGATTCTGTTCCAAAAGTTGTAGTAGCAGGACTGAAGTCGTCTCTTCTGCTTGGGGAAGGCATGGACATCTGTGGAGAGGAAATAGGCCTACTTGGTGAAGGAAAAATCTCAGACAACAACTTTGTGCTTGCAAGGTCTTGATTATCACGTAATCTTTCAATTTCCACTGGAAGATCGTTCCCAGATGGAGGGGATTTGTTATTGCTGGGTTCTGCATGATCCTCCTGTGAGGAAACCTTCTTGACTTTTCCTGAAATGAAGTCTTCCTTGTAGATATTGCGAATATCATCGCATAATCCTACAGATCAGCAAAATCTGAATTTTAGGTGAAGAACATTCAACTCATAAGATAATGACTGAGAGACACCCACCGGTTATTAAAGGCTCAAAGAAAATTCCTTCTTTTCTTGGTCTTTGGTTTTGTTTCCAGACTTCGAAAGAAGAACAAGGAACCTTCTTCTTTTCACGTGATTTTATACCAGCACCCTGTAATCTCCTTTTCATCTCACTGTAGAGTTGAACATGATACATAGTCAAAATACCAACGGTTGAAGAAAATATATAGTTAATGATGATAAAACATTAACATACTGATTTGGGATTACTATCTCTTCATCGAAGATAAGTTGCTTTCGCTTTCTTCTTCTTTTTGGCACCTCGAGAGGGGGTGTTGAAAGAAGTGCTAAATCAGGTGACCGATGACCTGAATATCCATGAAAAGAAGTTCCATGTTAGAATATAAACATGACGAATATGTAATTTCAGTTTAAGAATAAGAACCCTGCATGCCAGCACCCACCAAACGATATCTGTGGATCAGCAAATTCCTGAGCCTCCACTGAGGTAGTTGATGGTGGTTCTTCTCGTCGTTGAGATGGGATTGGATGTCCTCCGGGGGTCAACATCTCTTCCACAACTGGGCTTGCAGTTTCCTTGTCTCTCATGATTTGTTCCTCCAGAACTCTATCCGGTTCCATCACATCATGCCCTCGATCCGTCCACAAGGGTACATTCTCAAAACTATGATCATGGACAGCATCACGCATGAGTTCAGTTTCTTGAATATCTTGAGGAATATCATCACTAACAGTTCCTTTGTTTAGCGCTTCCTGATTCTTAGGGGAAGGATGTTGGGGTTGAGCAGCAGTTTCATCTGGATTTGAGGGATCAGAACTGCATCATCAAAGAAACGCTTGTCACAAAACATGGCAATAAACAGAAACAATCTACATCTACAGTCAATAAGATGCATACTCTGTCTCCATAGGCATGGCACCTAATCCAGAAACTTCACCTGATTTTGACAAGCTCTTCACCATGTGCTGTAAAAACAAACTCTTTGTCAAACTAGTGTTGCAACTTAAGTGAATAAATCTAGACTTCCCTGCTAATTATGAAGCAAAGTATTTACCCACCTCATCAATGAAAATAGCAACATACTGATCTTCATGCGATAGAATTTGATCTATACAAAAGAAAATTTCAGAAATGAAAGGTTCAGTTGAAAATGAAAGAGAAAGATACAAAAGAATAGTTAAAGTAAACACAATACACATACCTTCCAAAGTTATCTCTTCATAACTTTTAACATGAGTATCCTTAACCCTGAAATTCCAAATGCACGTGTAAACCTAAGGTTAGTAAGCACCCCCTCTTTCAACCCTAAGGTTGGGAGTTCAAGTCATTAAGGGAGCAAAAAGATAAAGCTCCTAAGAAAAAGTAAACTTAAAAAAAAAATGCACGTGTAACTAACTACAGATTCTAGATGACAACTAAAAATTTACTACAGAAAATTACCTATTCAGGTCAAGATCTTCATCAAACACTAAGGCATCAAGTTCAAACGTTTCTGGTAAAGTGATAGAGTGGTATGGTGCATGAGTGGCATCTTCAGGTAGATTGACATTTGTGGACGAAAAGGCTTTTATAACTCCATTTAGTAATGTTTTGCAGTCCTCGGAAAAGTACTCAACTTGCTTTGAGTATATCCGGACAACCCCAAGTAGAAGGTGGCCAGATGTTCGCAGCGCAAGAGGTACTTCAGGAGTCATGATGCGCTCTGGAAATAGATTTCAAAATATAAGCAACAGTATCATGAGCAAAGCCTTAAAAAATATCATATGCATATCAAAGCTACTGCTATATATTTGTCTAGAGCAACTTATACATCCTTTCTGGCTTTTATGAAATCATGCTTAAGTCAAAACCTAGCAACATCAGCAGGGGGAAGGTTTGTACTTGATTCAAAAACAACTTTAGCAAGACGTCTTTATGACTGTGTTGTCTAGTCTAAGTTATACGCACCTTGATTGTTCCACGGAGAACCCAAGAAAGCATCAAAGACTAATTAATCAAAACAAAGTACATTTAGCATATACCAGAAAAATTAACATTTGTTCCATTAAAGTTTAAGGATACGTGTGCGCAAGATTTAATATCTCACATAAGATAAATCTACAACATTCCTAAATAATGTGATTAGATAAAAATGGAACAAATCTAATTTTGCCCATAAAATATTCAAATGGGATGTCTTTGCCCTCTACTAGAATTTGGCACAAAAATACCCTTAGAGCCTATCAAATGGCTCAAAATATCCTCCCATGAACTATTGCTCCAGTTCATAAAGAAAAGGGCTAATTTTGCCCTTAAAACTGTTTGAAATGGGACAATTTTGTCCTTCTTTCTCTATGGTTCAATCAATATCATCCAAAAAATTGTTGTCTATGATTGGAATTGTTATTTGCATTATGTCCAAATAGTTAAGATGCAAATTTGATCCTTTTCCCTAATAAAAATCATGGGTAGAATCATCTAAACTTCAAATCTTTAGTCTCTTTCAAGAGAAAGGTCCAACATTTATTAGATAAAAGATTCCAATGAACCTTATTTTATTTCTGTAACAAATACATTTGTTCTCTACTACTTAAGTAAGAATTCAAGAGTTGATATAGTACCTAAGTTAAAGTTCCAATATTTAATGCTTGAAGTTCCTCTTAAAGTAATCCAGTCTCCTCTAAGAATATCTTTTTTCTAAAAAAAATCACAGCTTAAAAACAGCCCATTCATGTCCTCCTTCCAATTATTTAATCATGAGCACATGTGTGGAGCATGTATATTACTTTTCATAAACAAGTTTATTAAAACATCAAGAACAAAATGAATCTCATTTTTGGCCTTAAAATGGTCAATGAATAACTAACAACACAGGTGACAATACATTGTGCATAAGCACAGACTAGTCAAAGAGATCAACAATCACAACTAAAACAAAAGACAAAGTCTCAATTAAGTTAGAAGTCAATTCATCTTTGCAAATGACAGAACCTCCATATCAAACCAAATTCCAATACTTAATCAAAAATGCAGTCTTTAATGTAAAAGAATAGATCTTTATCTCAGAAAGGTCCTATCTGATATCAGCAAAGCGATAATTGAATAATAAACTATTTGAAATTAAGTAAAGAGAAAACCCTGTAGCTAGGCAGATAAAATGAGATGAATTTTCAAGCAAGAAAAATAGCATTGAATACATGAAATTACATTCAATCAACACTCTGCAACAAAAAAAAATATACATTTCAATCTAACCCTTCAACTAGAATGACAAAAACATAGAGAGAACCTTGAATTACAAGCATTCATCCGTGAAAATAAAATAGTCCAAGCTCAAAAGAGTAAATCTTTCACCTCACGAAAAGCCCTAACTGATATCAGCAAAACAAGAATCGTATATCAACCAAATGAAATTAGGAAAATCAATCTTTTTTCGAAAACCAAAAACAAAAAAAGCAACACATCAAACCCAATAAAAAGAAAAGATCAATATTGGCAGTGGGGTGAATAAAAAAATAGGCAACTTTTTCTCAAGAAAAAAATAAAGACATTAGAAAACATACCAACAGTGGATGGAATGTTGGTAGAAGTATAATGAGGCTTCTTCAACTTGTGTTGCAAATGTGCAGCGCACCATACTGTCCCTAGTGGACCCTTTCGAGCCAAGAATGTGTGCGAATAAAACATTCTCCGTCAGCAAGAATGGCGATTGGCGGTGAACGGCGGCGAGCACTTTCAGTTCAGAGCTTCTCTGATGACCTAATTCTCTTTCGCTGTTCAGTTCTCTTCGTATGAAAAAGGAATTTAGTATAGTTAATTGGGGTTTTATGGTTCGAAATTTTTGAGGTTCTGAGACAAAAACCGCGGGAGAAAATGGCGCCAATAAAGGCAAAAAAAATAAATACTCGACGCTTCGTGTTTCCTTAAAAGGACTGTTTGGTTTGGTTATTTACGCAGCTGCCACTTCTGCTTTAGGGATATTTGGATAAGCTTTTTGTAGAAAGAAAATGAGCTAATTTTCTTGTAAATTTTTTATTTTGTTATAGATTAATGAAATTTGACCCTTTTTTTTATATAGTGGATAAATAAAAAATAAATAATGGGAGCATTTGATAGCTTTCTACTATTTTTTAATGGTAAGATTTACCAAAAAATTCAAAAAAATAAAAGAAATTTTGTTATAGCAATTTTGTGTTCTCTTTGTTGACTTGAAAGGACAAAAATTATTTATGTAGTCATACATATTTTTTCACTTCAAAATTATCCATTTGGCTGTAAAAATACAATTCATGTTTTTTAAAATAAAATTATTTTATTTGAAAATCAGTATTTGATCGTCAAAATTAAAAATTATGTTTCAAACTTAAAAATAGTTGATTATAACTTGTTTTCTAACTTATTTTTAAATAATAGTGCATTCAAACATAAATATTATTTCGTATATTATAGAAATTGTAACAACATGTCCCCATCATTATGCATAAGTCAATGGAGAAAGAATTTTGGCCAAAAAACTTGCGAGTAGTTACTTGAAAATTTAGAGCATGGGTCAGACTTGGATGAAATCTGAGTCAAGAGAGATCTTGGGCAATTCAATAATGGATCAGGATCTCGAATATTAGTTTGATCTTTGAAAGTAATAGCCGAGATAATAAGAAGTTTGGATGGCTTTACCAAATTAAATTCAGGTGAGTAGAACGCTTGGTGCTGATCTAGACGCAAAACTTGATTTTAGAATGTCATGATTTGAGAGTGTGTTGCGAAATAGAGATTTGGGACATAAACCTCAAGTTCTCTGACCCTGTATACAAAGGGTCAAAGCTCCAATTTTATAAAGATTTTCAAGGCTTGTTGTGAGTGTAATACCCCAATTTTTTTAGCTAAGATTGAGTCATCCTTCGTATAATATAGGATTCTAATTGATAATTCTTAATTGAGCATAGATGTTAAAGTCAAATTCTTAGTATGTGAATAGAATTGAAGATGATATAAGGTCGTAGTTCTAATGTAAGATTTTATAAAAGTTAGATGGACCAATGACTTTTAGGCTGTATGTACATGCTAGGATCAATTCATAAGTATTTAAAGTATATTAGATGTGATTTAGAGTCATAAAAGATCTTTTACATCAAATCAAGTGCAAAGAATTTCTACCGACTAAGTTTTCGTATGAGTTGATAGAAAGGTCAACACTAAATGATCATATCTCCTGAAGTATAACGAGTTAGGTAACCTATAATATATCAAATCGAAGATATTTGAATTAGCTTTCCAATGCATCTAATTTCGCCTTAATAAGAGTTCGGAGTAGAAAGTTATGATCATTTTACTAAAAACCTACAGAGCTGTCTCAAGGTGTGCGACAGCTCCTTCGTCGCAGACCTTACACAAACCCTTTCTGGATAAGGTAACGTCCCTTTAATTTATTTTGAGGGTAATTTTATCTTAATATCTTTGGAGGTCTATTTAAGGTCCTAAAATGCATAAAACGTCAGCTTTCATAATTAAAAACTCTCTCCTTCACTCCTAAACATAAACGCTCAATAATCATTAAGAAAGTCATCAAGTTAGGATTAACTTTCAAGATCCATCCTCAAGGTAAGTTATTCTTCATAAATTTCAAGCTATCCAACCTAAATTGCTTTATCTATTCATGAATCTCTAATAGGATCTTAAATCGTGACCTAGAGTTTCAAGAAAATGAATTTAAGAATCTCGAGAAAGGATTTCTTGATTCTTCTTTTACAAGAATTAGGGTTCTTTATCAAGAACTCTAAATGTTCTAAGTTAAGAATTCAATAATTAACAAGAATTCCTTCAACCAATGTTCTTCCAAGTTATTTCACTTTAAAAGAACTACCAAGATCAAAGATTTTCTCTAAAAAAACTAGTAGTCATCAAATTTTGATGGTAATATCAACTTTCCAGGTATGTAAGGCTACTTAAAGCGTTAGATTACGTTCATTCACGCGCCCCTTTATTTACTTGAGTAAAAAATTATGAGTATAAATCGCATATTTTGAACGCCATGGTTCTTGACTTTTAAATTCTTGTACAGGATTGAGTTTCTTACATATATTTGAGTTAATTTATGAGTTGCACCATTGTTACTTTGAATTATAAATGTATTTTACATGTTTGATACTCTAACCCTAAACTTAGTATTTTCCTTGCTTACTGATTAAACTGAAACTATGAACCCAGCCTTTTAAACTAAGTAATGTGAACTTGAACAGTATGTTTTCTTGCTTCTTATATGCATGTAATGAGTATCTATCATGTCTTATGCGTTGAGCATGAATAATATGATGTCACTTGATCATAATTCGTGAAAGTCTTGTATGATGTAGATTAGAATCTTGAATTGCATTATTTTGTGTTCACATTATGAGCCATAGAGATAATCAAGGAAGTTGACATTGAGTTGATTGAGATGAGTTAAAAAGTTGAGCTTGAGTTAATTTCATGAACATGTTTTAGTCTTGGAGGGCGTATTGAGCATCGAGTTGGGTGACTGAGAACCACCCCAAAACTACGTAGCCAGCGTAGGATGATCGCACAGGATACTTCCAAAGTAGAATGCGCACAAGGATACTTATTAGAAGAGCGAAAGTAGGCAGCTCTCCATCAATGTGGATCTGAGAGAGAGAGGTAGAGGTTGACACCCTATTCTTTGGCAAGTTTAGGGCGAACGTGGCAGCGACGTCTTTTCGTTGTACATCACCAAAAACTTATTGTGGTGAAGAGTTATGTCGATTAGAGAAACTTCTAAGCAACACTTGAGTTGAACATATTTGTAATTTTTAGATTGAGTTGCAGTAAACATTTTGTCTATTTCTAAAGTATGATTTCAAACTTAAACTTGCATGATTTACTTAAGTTGAGTTATGAGATGAGAAGTGAGTCTCGACTTGTCTGATTAAGTTTGAGCCTTATTTGTTACCTTAAGCTATTTTACATACCGTACATTCCACGTACTGATGTCACTCGGTGCTATATCATTTCATGATGCGGATACAGGAGATAAAGGACTTCAGCAGGCGCACCGTTGAGGTTCAAAGTTCCTGAGTTCCAGAGTTTGTAAGCCTCCTTGCTATTCGGGGGAGCCTTCATTTTATTTTATTAGTTACTTCTATTCTCTTTGAGTTGGGTAGCCATGACTTGTCATGGTACCATACGTTTAGAGTAGAGGCTTCATAGACTTTGAGTAGAGTATTGTTGAGTATTTCATTTTCTGAACTTGATCTATTTTCTTGAGACTATTTTATGATATCTTTATATTTCCTTTAATGTTTTTACATTAGTATTCTTCTGCTATTGAGTAAGATGTGACGATGAGATCAAGTGGTTCGCTCGGGGACTAGCAATAGTCTTTGAGTGCCGATCACGTCTAGGGTACCCTCTCAGGGCATGACATCGAGGTAGGCGATCTTTTGAATTTCTAATATATATGTGAGGCGATGTTTTGAATTTCTAATATATACGTGCTTGTTAACTACAATATTAATATTGCAGCATGTATGCTAATTGAGAAAGACGAATGAACTTAAGGAAATGGCTAATTACGAACAATTGCATATAATGAACCTATAACTTGATTGTGCAAAATTGTATACATTTATTGTGGTTGTGATTATTTATTGGGTGTCATGTTCCAACATATTATTGAATTGGATGTCACGTTCTAACATATCATTGGATCGAGTGTCACATTCCAATACGCTGACAATTTGAGTGTGGGTTCCATGTGAGGACCATTATTGACTGTTGCATTTGAAATTGGCATTGTGAGTTGTAGATTCGAATGAACTGATAACTTGCTAATGTTTTTCATATGTGTGTGGTTGTACCATGTAGTAATTACCTCTATTCACATTTTATGTTTTTGAATAGTTGCTGATCTTACTAATACACTATTGTTATGCGTATTGATACTACACTGTTCTTTCTTTGATGAGTGCATGACATCCTCAAGTGGTTGTTGACAGGTCTTACAAGAACAATGGCTATCGAAAATAATAATTATTGGGCGCGTGCTTAAATGTGTCAAGCTTGAACAGTTAAGTACATAAGAAGACAATTTATAAATACTATTATATGATATGCGAAGGCATAGCTCTTTGACACCATTTCTAGTGACATAAAGCATCCATCTATCAATATGTGCATATGAAGGACACGTAATCCTGAAACATCGAGATGAAACTTCACAATGACTCCACAATATTTTGAGAGAATGAAAATAGCTAGAGATTTGGCATATGCAATCAACCCCAGATTTGAAAGCTTAGCCAAAATACATTTCCATTTTTTGGATAAAACACTGGTTCTTGCAGCGTCTTTGACAGGAAGAAACTCTAGAATTGATCCTTAACATTTATTAGCAGTTCACTGATTCTATATTCTCTTTTCTATCCAACACCTCTCTTATCACCTAGTAGAAGAAATTGATAATCTTGTATAATTCTTGAAATTCTAATAGAATGCGCAAATGTTGACACAATAAAAAAATGTATAACTGTTGATCCAGTAATTTTTGCATCATTCGGTTACTTTTTCTAAAGAAATCACTAATTGTTAGGGTTTAAATACATAATCCAAAAGGGAAAAGGAGAAAGATGAAATGAAAAGAAAAGAGAATGGTATACCTAGAATCATGCTAACTCCTGATGGATGAAACATGAAGAACATTAACAATTGGAGAAATTATTTTCGCTTTTCTTCCAAAGTAGAATGCGCACAAGGATACTTATTAGAAGAGCGAAAGTAGGCAGCTCTCCATCAATGTGTCTGTTTGAGTTGCCTGCTTCATCTCCTCTTTTTCGAGTATTTTGACGTGTCTGTTTTATCCTCTTCTTTATTATATGCAATCCAATCAATGGTATTTTGGCGTGCTTGCTTCAACTACTTAATTATATTCGTTCGGCTGCTCCAACTTGATTTTACGACAGTACTCCTAACAAATTATTTCTTCAGCTGCATCAACTGTGATTTTATTATACCGCCCTAATCAATTATTTTAAGCCTAAATAATAAACAACTTAAAATTTTAAAAATATATAAAATATTCTATCAACGTCATATAAATCAAAATCAAAAAATAATAATTATTAGGCCGTGTAGAGCACGAGCTTCCTCTTTTTCCTAGTGTGTGTATATATATATATGAAAAGTGATTATCTAAATATATGTCTTATTATTTGAATTCTTGTTTTACCGTATGAACATTTCTCCTTGTATCACCGACGCAAATTAGAAAAGTTTCAATAAAATTAATAATGTAGATCAATGTTTAAATAAAGTTCTCTCTGTAATTTTTTTCTCATACTTTTTGATATAATCTTAAAAAATCATACATTCTTTAACATTACATAATAATATTATTGTTAATATTTATATTAGTCACAATTAATTTAGTTGATATGATGTTAGTCATTTATTTGTAATATAATATGTTGAATAATATTGTACAGAATTTTGTTTACTATTATGAAGATTGAAACAATTTAAATTATAATTCATTATTAACTCTCTCCTTTGCCATCTTTCATTATTAATTCAAATTTTCAAAAACCAATTATAAGTTACCAAAATTTTCTATCGTTTACCATTTAGTTCAAACTTTAAAACTTAATTATCAGTTACTAAAATCTTAAGAATCTATCCTTATTTGTATAAAAGTAATTTTTTAAATAAATTTGAGCATTATCTTTTAATATATATATATATATATATATATAAGATAAATTTATGATTCTTAAAATTAAAAATATAAATATATGTCTATTCGAATTCTTGTTTTAGCATATAAATAATTCTTTTTATATCGTTGATCAAATCAAAATTCTTTTTCAGTTAAATAACTAATTCTAGAAAAATTTCAACAAAATTAATAAGCTAAACCAATTTTTAAATAAACTCTTTGTATAGTTTTTTACGTAATTTCGATTCATAGCAAGTAAGGTTAAAAAAAACCCATAAATTCTTTAACATTATATAGTAATTATTATTTTTAATATTTATATAGTAATACTATTGTTAACATTATATAGTAATGTTATTGTTAATTCCAAATGATAAGATGTTAACCATTTATTTGCAGTATTATATGTTGAGTGATGTTATATAAAATTTTATTTATTATTATAAAGATGTGGGTAGTTTAAATAATAATTCAAAAATATTATATCTAATATGAAAATTAGATATTTTTTCAATTGTTTTATTATCTAAATTTTATATCATTTGAATAAAATTAAAATCATAAAACTCACTATTAATTGATTTTTTTCATTATGATATGTTGATTCAAATTTTAAAAGACAATTATTAGTTACCAAAATATGTTATCCTTCACTATTAATTCAAAATTTTAAAATTAATTATCAGTTACCAAAATCTGTTATCCTTCGCTGTTAATTCAAATTTTAAAAGCCAATTATCAATTATCAAATTATGTTACCTTTCACTATTAATTCAAACTTTAAAACCCAATTATAAGTTACCAAAATCTTAGGAGCATCCTATTGTATTTTAAATTATAAGTTACCAAAATCTTAGGAGGGTATCCCTATTTGTATGAAATTCTGAAAAACTTTTCAAATAAACTTGGTGTTACTTTCTTCAAAATAAACTCATAATCTCAACTTGTGTTCTTGGTACAATGAATAACCAAAATTCACACCAAAACCAAAAGAGAAATCAAAATCAAAATTCAAATAAAAACCAAAATCCAAGTAAAAACCAAAACCAAAATGCAAATCAAAACCAATATCCAAATCAAAACCAAAATTCATATCCACTAGAAAAGGAAGATTTCAGTCTAAAGGAGACAAAACCAACTCTTGGTGGTGGAAGAGTTACTGCAAATGACAGACTTGGCACAGCATTTGATCTCGTAGAGCAAATGCATTACTTCTATGTAAGGGTAGTCAAGGCAAAAGAGCTCCCCTTGAATAATCATCACCCTTTTGTTGAAGTGCAACTAGGGAACTTAAAGGGTCTAACTTCGCACTTTGAAGATAAATCTAGTCCTGAGTGGAACCAAGTGTTTGTCGTGTTGAAGGATAGGATTCAATCAAGAATTCTTGAAGTTTGCTTGAAGGATAAATCAAGAATTGGTGATAGTGATGATGGTTTGATTGGAAAAGTAATTTTCAAGATCAATGAGGTTCCGAAAAGGGTACCCCCAGATAGCCCTTTGGCTCCTCAATGGTACTGGCTGGAGAATAAGAAAGGAGAAAAGGCGAAAGGAGAGTTGATGTTGGCTGTTTGGATAGGGACACAAGCTGATGAAGCATTTCAAGAAGCTTTACATCTAGATGCCACAATAGTGAATGGTCATGATGTTGCAAATATAAAATCCAAGGTTTATTTATCACCTAGGCTTTGGTATCTGAGAGTCAATGTAATAGAAGCTCAAGAATTGCAGCTATGCAACAAGAACAGGCAGCAGTCGGAGATTTACGTGAGGATCACACTAGGAAATGTGGTTTTAAGGACTAAGAATTCTCTGATTAAGAATGTTTGTCCATCATGGAATGAAGATTTGATGTTTGTAGTAGCAGAACCTTTTGAGGATCAGTTGGTTTTGAGTGTGGAGGATAAGGTGGCATCAAACAAGGATGAATTGCTGGGGAAGTGTGTCATCTCTTTACAAGATGTCGAAAAAAGGGTTGATTTTAGTACTCCAATTAGTAAGTGGTATAGTCTTGAGAAAGATGTTGTGTCTGAGGGTGGCAAAAACAAAGTTTCCAAACTAAGCAGCAAGGTACACTTGAGGCTATCTTTTGATGGTGGATATCATGTTCTTGATGAATTAACACATTATAGTAGTGATCTCAAGGCAACATCCAAGGAGTTGTGGAAACCAAGCATTGGGGTTTTAGAACTCGGAATCTTGAATGCTCAAGGTTTATGTCCAATGAAGAACAAAGATGGTCGCGGAATAACAGATCCTTATTGTGTGGCGAAATATGGTCAGAAATGGATTAGGACAAGAACAATTATCAACAGTTTTAATCCCAAGTGGAATGAACAATACACTTGGGAGGTGTTTGATCCTTGCACCGTGATCACAATAGGAGTGTTTGATAATTGTCATTTGCAAAGTGAAGATAAAAATTACAAAGCCAAGGATTCAAAAATTGGGAAGGTAAGGATTAGACTTTCTACACTTGAGACTAATAGAGTTTACACTCATTCGTATCCCCTCATAGTGTTGACACCAGCAGGAGTGAAGAAGATGGGTGAGATTCAACTGGCTGTGAGATTTTCTTGTTCATCTTTATTCAACATGTTGTCTATGTACTCTCAACCCATATTACCAACTCTTCATTACCTTCACCCGCTGACTTATTACCAGATCGATAATCTAAGGCACCAGGCTATTCAAATTATTGCCATGAGGCTAAGTCGCTCAGAGCCACCACTGAGAAGAGAGGTGGTAGAGTACATGCTTGATGTGGGCTCAAACATGTGGAGTATAAGAAGATGCAAAGCCAACTATGCTAGAATAGCTGGAATCCTAACAGGCTTAATTGCAATTTGCAAATGGTTCAATGGGATTTGCATTTGGAAGAACCCTTTCGCAACAGTGCTAGTGCACATCATATTCTTCCTATGTGTATGCTTTCCGAGGCTGATATTGAGCAGCATGTTCATAGTTGTTTTCTTGATCGGTACATGGAACTACAGAATGAGGCCAAGAAAGCCACCACACATGGACATCAAGTTGTCACAAGCTGAAAGAGTACCTTGGGATGAGTTGGATGAGGAGTTTGACACTTTCCCAACGTCTCGAAACAATGATGCTGTGAGAATGAGGTATGACAGATTAAGAAGCATTGGATCAAGAATGCAAGCTGTTGCAGGGGATTTAGCTAATCAAGGGGAAAGGTTTTATAACTTGTTAAGTTGGAGAGATCCAAGAGCTACTGCTCTTTTTCTTATCTTCTGTTTGGTTGCATCAGTAGTGCTATATGTCACTCCTTTTTTGGTTTTGGTGAGTCTTATTGGATCCTATACAATGAGGCACCCAAGATTCAGAGAGAAACTTCCTTCTGTGCCCTTAAGTTTCTTCAGGAGATTGCCTGCTAAAACAGACAGCTTGTTGTGAGGATTTTGAATTTGTAGTCATGCTGAATTTGGAGTTGAATAAGGGTGCCTACAATAAAGCCTTGTGGTTTGGCCTTTCCCACACCGGGCTGAATTTGGTGTTGGACTTTGAAAGCTACTTTCCTTTTATCAATTACTTTATTTTTGCTGTTTATGTTGAACTATGAGAGCATTTACATTCGTTCATTAGTTTGTGAATAAGCATTTATTCATTCACATTTGAGAATGGCATGTTTGAATTAATCTCTCTCAAAGTTTAACTAATATTGTTCTTCTTTCCTGCATTTTGTGTAATATGGTGGGGTGTTTGACGTTCCTAGTTCGGAAACACGTTTTTCTAGTTATTTCCCAATGATATCTGAAGATCAAGACCCCAGTGGCCTTGTTATGCCTCTAAAGCAGCAGGTGCGCGCGCACACACATAGACATGTAGGATAGATCATGTTGCTTTTTTTGACACATCAGGGTGTGATTTTCCTTCTGTAAAATGCAGTTAAAATGCTGTGCAGCATTGCAGAAGTTGAACTTTTTTGGATTGTATTTTGAATAGGCTCTTCTATTTGGATTGTACTATTAAGTTATAAAGAACTAGGTAACTTTTGTAGGAATATAATAATGGCAAAATGCTCATCATTGCACAAACATGGTCCTAATCATTGTGCATTTGAGCTGCTCAAACTCTGGTTATATACTAAAATATGACAAAATGTTCAGCATTCTTTATTGTTAATGACATAAATTACATGGAATATAACTAGCAGGGCTGTGCATGAAACGAGTTGGTTTGGATTTTATAAATATCAAATAAAGTTATTTGTGTTGGATTTTTAAATCTATAAACCAAATCAAGCTAATAAAATTCGGATTTTCCG
>DF361275.1:5002-23780 GCA_000787875.1 Solanum virginianum | reverse complement strand
AGCTAGCAAGAGATTTCTTGTGAATATTCTATTCCTGTTTGGCACATATTGGGTCATGCCTCTACTTACAAGACTGCATTACATCCTGGTCTAGTTTGAAGATTGGAAAAAAGGTACCGAATTCTGGCTAGTTTTACTCACTGTCTCATGTACTGATGTTGTCAAAGTAGAGGAATAGGATATAAATTTGAGTGCTTCACTGGTCCTGTTCGTAAGTCTCGATTTTAATGCTTTTTGTATCTTAGTTATAAAGAAGGGGAACAGAATATTAGCACAGTTTTACAGTACCATTTATTGAAAAAATAAAAATATTAGCTTAGTTCATGAACTCCTTCAATTTCCACTTGAATATTTACTCATGTTGTTTTCAAGATCTTGTAAGCTCAAGTAAGACTTTTAACTAGATCGCTTAGGGAACGCTAAATTGAAGAAAGACAGAGACAAGAGAGCTTTTTAAGGGAAGACTTTGTATCTTACTTGACAAGAGAGCTTTTTAAGGGAAGACTTGTATCTTACTTGGAAGCTTGCTTGAACTTTTCTTGATGGTTGTACAAATAAGTGCCTCCTCCTATTTATACTACTCACGAGGGGCTAAAGTGTAAATAATAATCACTGTACAAATCCTTCTATATTTATAAATTGTTCCCTCTTCTAGAATTCTACACACACCTAGAGTATTCTAAGGGTTTTCAAGATTTATCTATAACGTTCTGGAGTCTTTCCTAAACCTCTCCATGACTCTAGATTCTTCCTCCTTTAAGATGATCATGAGACGGGTTGTGACATTGGGGTTAAAAGACTTGAAGGTTTTGACAAGGCTCTTTTGATAAAATGGTTGTGGAGATTTGGGGTGGAGGGAGAAGCCTAATGAGAAGGGTGATGACGAATAAATATAGAGGTAATGGGGGGGGGGATAGAGAATCAATGTGATTACTATGCTTTTTGTGTGTGGTGTGTAGAAGAATACAATGAATAGATGAGCAGATTGTAATATAAACATTGGTTTTAGGGTTTGGGTTAATAACAGAGTTAGTTTTGGGGGCAAAAATTGTGCGGAAGTTTGGCACTCAAGTATGAGGTCCCGGTATTGTACCGAGCTTCTTGCCAAAGGGAATTGTCTGTTCAGCAAGCTAGGGGACACAAGAAGGTGGACTTTTTGGGATTTGAGGTTCATGAGCAATTTCAGGGATTGGGAGGTGATTGAGATTCATAGATGTCTTGAACCAATTGACATAATTGACGCTTTGAATTGGGATATAACAAAAATGTTCTCTGTCAGTTTCTCTATGAGAAGCTTCTAGTTAGGACTTCGGATAATTTCTTATATTAATTGGTCTGAATACATAAGGTACCGAGGAAGGCGTGCGTCTTCATGTGGTTGGCAAATAAGAGGGGTAATATTGACAGCGAAGAATCTTAGGAAGAGAAAGTTGCATAAGCTGCTGCTTCTTATGTAAGGAGGTAGGTGAAGACATGGATCATATACTATTGCACTGGAAAATGCCCACTAGGTTATGGTGGTATAACTGTTGTTGGTTTGGTGTTTCTTGGGCTATGCCAAAATCCATGTAGGATTTAATGTTTAGATAGAAGAGTGGAGCTAGGAGGAAAAGGCACTAGGCTTTGAATGTTAATCTTGCTTTTTTTAATTTTGGATCATTTGGAAAGAGAGAAATATGAGAGCTTTTGAAGGGATGGAGATGAGCTTTCGTCAATTGAGAAGTCGTCTCTGTTATTTTCTTTTGGTGCACCTATATAGTTCTCTATTTCTGTTTGTATAAAGGATTGATTATCTTTTGGAGAGAACGACGTTTTGCAGATCTTTCTCTTTTGGTATACCTCTTGTATATGGTCATATAACCTTGTTATAGTCAATTAAATCTTTTACTTTTGGATTTAAAAAAAAAAATTAAAAAATAAAATAATATTAATATACATATACATATACATATACATATACATATATATATATATATATATATATATATATATATTAAGCGACCTTCTAATCTTATCATCACAAGCAACTAATGTCTCTCTCCTGATATATGCAATTTTATATGTTAACTTTTGTTATCAAGCAGTAATCTTATCATCACATGCAACTAATGTCTCTCTCTCCTGATATATGCAATTTTATATGTTAACTTTTGTTATCAAGCAGCCGTTACAGCTCCAAACCATTAATGAATCAGTTTTTTTTTTCCATACAAGATTGTGATCTGCTTGGTGTTTTCAGTGTTGTGTGGGTTGTATTAGCTGAAGATCAAGATTTTAGGGAATTTGCACTCTTAATTTTGCCTTGACATTCTCTTTACACATTTATAGGAAAAGCTTCAAGATTGGCTGCTTAAATTACAAAGGTCACTTCAGGAAGAAACTGACGGTGAAAAGAAGAAGTTTGAGCTAAGTAGCTGTATGTTCAATCAACCTATTTCATCTGTGTTAGTTTGTATCACTTAAATAGATAGCTGTACGTGGCTATGCTACACCTTTGTATGATGCAGGTGCCCTCCACAACAGTTTGCTTCACCCTTTTTTGTGTTAAAAAGCCATAGCTTTGCATAGGAGTCAAAAAAAAAAAAAAAACAGAAAAGAAAGACAGCCCTGGAAGCTTGATTTCAAGGGCTACAAGTTTCATTCAGGAATCATGTCAAAGTTTGTTATAGATGGAACGTTGAGCTGTGCTGAAGTAGAGTTATTTGTTGCGTGATAGAAAATGTTGCTCTGTGCTCTAGCTACACACTATTACCCAAGGACAAGACAGAAGACAAGCTTCACTATGTTATCTTGTGCATTGAAAGAAGTCACTAGCTTCTTGCTATTTAGCGTGCCTGTGCCTTAGTTTAATGGGAAGCTTTGTCTACTACACTGCTTTGATCTTGTGATTTGACTTGAAAAATGCCTTCTTTTGTGCCAAAGTACTCTTCTTTGCGGAATATTGCTTCCGACAATCATTACCTATGTTAATATGATTAGTAATGTAAGATTTTCATGCTAAACGCTTAAGAACCATCATATTTTCAAGTTAAAAATAGATGGATATGTATTGTCCTATTGTTATTTTTGACTGGGTGTGGTCACACTAGTAAGAAGTAATTAATGCTCTGTTCCGAACCAATTGGTTTCTGGTAGTGAGATCTTCAGTAATCTTCTTATTTTTTTTTTAATTTTACCTCCCAGGAGAACCTTCTTTTGTCCCATCTTTTTTCATGACTCCTAGTTTTACAGTCTGTTAAAAATCTTGTTCTGTCTTATCTGTTTGCTAGTAAGAGTCACAGGGGCATAAGAGATTCAGGGTGTGGTATGAAGGAAAACGTTTTCCATGAAAAATGATTTCCTAGAAAAAGTTTTCTTGGAAAACAAATGCTTCTTTTTCCAAGAACATTTATATGCTATCTAGCAAAACATTATGTAGGTGGGATGGGATGGGGCGGGGAGAGGGGGTTTAAGGGTGTGTGTGAGTGGGGGGTGGGATAGTTAAGGGGTGGGGGTTAGGTGATTAGGTGGGGGGATGGATAGAATAAGCTTGGAACGTCACTTATGCAACTTGCTTTTCCTACGTCCCATTAGGAGGTCATTTTCCTCACTTTAAAGGTTCTTGTTTTCCTAGGAGTAACATTTGACCAACCAAACATAGAAAAATTGGGAAACATTTTCCAGAAAATGTTTTCCTCGCTATCAACACACCCTTAGTAACTAAGAAGCTCCAAGTTCTTTTTTTGGTGAATTAATTAGAACATATTAGAAAGCATCAAGAAGATGCTTTTCTGTTAGTTTAATGTTGCAAACAGAAGTACTAAAGTTCAGAAGATTTGGGGTTTCCTTTTCTTATTCTTTTAATCATCTCAGTTTTTACACAGATGGATGAAATCCTGGCATATTGGATTCTAGAACTCGGATAGAATTTTGAATTGACTTCATCTACTTTTATGGCATACTGCAGTGGCAGACGTCAAGAAGACTATTGAAAAAAATTCTCCCAAACAGATGGGCTTGCTTATTGAGACCATGTTAAAGACTGGGAGATTGGCTACACAATCAGGTCTTGATTTGCAGCAGGTATTTTGTTATGAAGCTATTTTATGAAGCGCCAATAACTCTTTATCGAAAAACAATTGTGAGTCACCAATAACTAGGAAATTTACGCAACTGATTTGTCCTCATACCAGTCTTTTTCTTATTCTTTGTATGGCAGATTTAAAACTTCTTTTCTTCTGAAAGGAATACTAAATTAGCATTCTCTATTTCATCTCATAACTATCATAAGATATCATATAGGAGGGTAGCACTGTCAAATAAAATAAAAAAGACAACATACAAGAATACTAACAAAATTTGAACAGTTAATAATAGGAAAAAGGTTCTTAAGGAAGGAAAAGTTAGCTACTATTAGCAGTTTCATAAAATGAAAAGAAACAAAAACATAACTAAGCTGACAGCAAATGGAAAAAAAATTCAATTGAATTACATCTGAAAATTCTGTCTTGTTCTGCCCCAAAGCTAACATACATTCAATGTTGGTTGGAAATACTTGACAAAAACGAATACTCAGAGTGTGTTAAGGAGCTGCACCAAGTAAATTGGAGTACCATTTCCCCCAGGAATTTGGTCAGTGGCAAGACCGCAGTTGATTAGGGGGCAAATTTGAACCATGTCACTGACAAAATCCTGGTATTTAAGTGGAGGGTGGTAGAGGCCAGGTTAATTATCCATTGAGTTTCAAACTGTGCACCGACTAATACTTGGGGATTTTTCAGTTATGAAAATAAGAGGTAGATTGGAGTACCATAGTGAGCAAGAAGAAAGTGGGCTTTAAGATATTCAATTTCTAATGGTTTCTACATGTCTGTGTAAATCTTAACTAAAAATTTATGAGATAGGGGTTTAACTGTAATATCAGTGGCAAAATTGTCTTTTCCCTTCATGGTAAATCAATGGGGTTTATTTTTTTCACTTGAAAAAAGAATTGCATTCTAAGTGCACCAAATAATAATTAATACAAGTGTGCTGGCAGATTCTGCTCTGAATGTGCAATTCAGCGCTAAATAGTTTTTGGCAGTGAATCAATATCGGTCTGTGATGCTACTTCTGCATGTGGAGCTACACAAAAGGAATCCTTGCACCTGAATTTCTTGTCCATTGATTGAAGTTAGATTTAGATGAAGGCTCTCTAAGTGAATCTTTTATTCATGTAGTAGTTCAAATGATTGACGAGAGAGTGTTTGATAGGATTCTCTTCTTTCCTCGAGGGTTGATGGTGTTGCATAGAATAAAAGCAACGACTTGCAGGTGCTTGTGAAACATCAAGTAGTCTTTTTTTTTTTTTTGGGTGGTGGTGAGTGCCGGTGTTGGGAGGGGGGGGGGTTGTAAAAGTGAGTACAACAACAATATACTTACCCTATAGTGTATGCAAACCTTATCCCTACCTTGTGGAAGGAGAGAGTGGTAAAGTGAGTGACTACATGAAATACATAGATGGATAGGACCTTTGAATTCGGCAATCTGATTAACTGTAAGAGAAATTTAACTCCGTTTTCAATTGCTTCTGCTAGTACCTCTAGTTGAGCAGTTTTCCCATTTTAGAGGAAGTGAATTGTCGTAATTAATGATGGTAAAAGAGTTGTATGAATAAGGTAATTCTTTTTGCAGAAGATAGCACAGTTCTTACAGATTGGAGGTTAACTTTGGCTTCTCTGATATTAAACTTACCTTTGCAATCATCTTCTCATTAGTATCTGACTTGTTTTTTTTTGGGTTAGAGAGCTGGTATGACTGTCCAGGCAGAAAAGTTAAATTTCCTCCGTTTCCTTTCACATTTTCGAGCGGTTCATCGAGGTGCCTCATTTGCTGGTCTTCGTACTACAAGTGTGCGGAAGTTGTTACCTGAGTATGTTGTCTTTTTGTCTGTGGGCCAATTGCTTTATTTTACGAAAAATCACTTAAGTTTCCATCCATAATTTCCTGGCACTTTACACCATTTTTCAGATCTTGGGGTTTCCTTTGTCCTGTTCACACACCTGATGGGGAGCCATGTGGGTTGCTTAATCATATGACTGCATCTTGTCGTAAGTTCCTTTCTTTTTTTTGGTTGGTCTTATTTTCCTTAACTTTTCTCTGTTATGAAATGTCGCTCTTGCTCCTATTGTCCAAGGAGCATTTTTTTTCTCGCCCAGCTTGAGAAGTGACAATGTACCTCATGTTCTGCATTGACAATAATTTTTTTCCCCATCATTTGATTCTGCTAGAGGTGAAATCCAGTCGTCATTGTTTTGGAAGAGTTTAACTGGTACTTTCAAGGGTGAAGTTAACCCTTATATCACAAATATTTTGTTGGAATTTCTCTCTCCTAATTTTACTCGTTACTGCAATTTCCTATTATATACTGCTGCATACAATCATACATTGCTCCAATAGCCCATTGCTTGCTGCACATATCTATAACTCCCGGCATCATATTCACATCACTAATTATACAATACATATCTACAGGAAATGTGAGGTCCTGATCTAGTTGTGGTATCATATTGTGTCAGTGCTTTATTAGTCAAATAGTGAATTTTAGCACTAAATGCATTCATATTCAAATTGTGGGTCCTAATCCTATTGCCTTATAGTTTTCTCCACTTTATTTATAATACACGGGACAATATTAGCTCTCTCTGCTTAATACAATTATTCTGTCACCAGGCATAACCTCATACTACGATTCGAAGGGCAGTGTTAAAGACTTCTTCAAAATGCGGATGTCCATATTGAGTGTGCTGATTGCAATTGGAATGACACCATCATCACCAAAGCTTTTGCAAGCTGGCCCCCCTGAATTGCTGTCTGTCCTACTTGATGGTCGTATTGTGGGCTATATGCCATCGGATTTAATTGAAAAAGCTGTTACCCACTTGCGGAGATTAAAATTGTCCTCGACATCATCGGTTTGTTTTTTATTCACTTCTTTTAGCAAAAAATCTTTCGCTTAGTGACTTATTATGCACCTACTGCACAGTAGATTCCAGTTGATTTGGAGGTTGGTTACATCCCTTTGAGCATGAATGGAGCGTACCCAGGCCTATATCTGTTCACATCTCCTTCTAGGTTTGTTCGTCCTGTAAGAAATATCTCTGCTCCTGCTGAAGAGGGCAATGATCTTGAACTCATTGGACCTTTTGAACAGGTGGGTTCTGCATTTCTTGCTTTTCCTTTGCTAAATTTATCTTTTTGTAGCAACAAACATGAACGTGATGAGCTTTATTACTAATGAGAACCTCCGATATAATGATTGCAAGGTTGTGTATTTGTAATGTGCAGGTATATATGGAGATAAGCTGCCCTGATGGTGGAGATGGAGGGAGGAAAACCTTATTCCCTGCCACGCATCGAGAAATTCATCCAACTAATATTTTGAGTGTTGTTGGCAATCTTACACCTTGGTCTGATCATAATCAGAGTCCACGTAATATGTATCAGTGTCAGGTATTGAGTTAATTTGAAATGATTTGTTGATAATGTTGTAGAGACTGCTGAGGTTCAATACATTATTGTATCTCATGTTTCATCTATTGTGCAGATGGGTAAACAAACAATGGGTTTCTCCTCACAAGCATTAAATTGTCGTGCTGATCAAAAGTTATATCACCTTCAGGTTTGTCCTGGTTAATATTTTGCAATTTGATGCGTGTTGAGTTAGTTGTTGCCAGTCCTCAAGTTCAGTATAATGGCATCCTATTTTAACAGAGTTTTGAAGTGTGTTTTTTATTTATATTGAGAATTTGGTGCTTGAGTTAGCTTTTTTGTCTGGTTTTCCTTGTGAAAGGGGGATGTAGAGGCAGAAGGGCAAGAGATGTATGGGATTAGTGAAAGGGATTGCAACGTACTGTTTCCGTACAGCAGTGTACAGGGAAAAGAAGAAACAATGAAAGCATGAAAGGATTATGGTGTAGTTTCTATGCTCGGTATCATGTTATATTTGAAATTGATGCTGATGTTCTTGCTATTTCATCTGGTGAATTGGAGTGTGACCAAAACTTCAATTGTGTTACTCGAGTACTAAGTTTCTCGGACTCTTCACTTTTGTTGCCACACCCGTGTCGACACGACATGGGTGTGGGTGTGGGATCCATGTCCGATTTGGTCAACTGGTTTCGGGTACTTTGACCAAAATTGACGGGGAAAGTTTGGACGGTTTTAACGATTTCTGTAATCAATACAAAAACTAAGGTGAAATTGAAGGAAATGGAATAACTTTTATATAGAAATTTCTATGTCATGCTTTTTTCTTTAATCTCTTTTAGGATTTTCTTGAACTTCTCCACATAATATCTCATAATTTAGGTTTTATCACTCTGTTTTTAGATATTTTGATTATTTTTAGGCGAATCCCCGCACCTGTATCCATACATGGATCCATATCTCCGAATCTTAAAAATTTGATCATGAAGGATTCGGCCACCCGCACCCGAATCCGAGCAACTTAGCTCGAGTATGACTAAGTGATATTTGCTACAGTGAGTTGATTTTTTATGTGTTATGAATCTATGCTATTATTTCTTTTCATCCTGTAAAAGTGCATAGCAAGAAAGAATTCAACTGCAAGATTCTTTGGGACAGTGAGGAAGATGGATTTAGGATAGTTTTATGAGGCTATCAGTCGGTGCATGTTTAACATATTCAACAAAACATTCTTTATGGTGTTTTTTTTTGCTGCTGTTGGATTACCTGTGGGAATATCTTAGTTTCATATGCTACTGGTTCACTAGTGGTTTTTTCCACTGAATTAATGGAATCAATTTAATTTTTTTCAAATGAGTTATCGTTTTTTGACGTCATTTCCTGATAACAGCTGTAACTTTTAAGACTTAAGAACTTGTGTTTATAATTTTCTTGCTTTTGAGATATTATTTTCTTCTCTGTCTGATCTTTTTCGGGGGGGAAATGGATCTTTACAGACTCCTCAAACTCCAATTGTACGCACAAAAGCTTATGAGAAGTACTGTGTTGATGACTATCCATTAGGAACAAATGCAATTGTGGCAGTTTTGGCTTATTCAGGGTAACAGTTTTGTACTGCACCTTGTTTCTTTTTTTCCTATCAGCGAAACATAAAATGCATATCTTCATGTTATGCAGATATGATATGGAGGATGCTATGGTCTTAAATAAATCATCTGTAGATCGTGGTTTGTGTCATGGGCATATATACCAGGTATCATTTGACCTGTTAAAACCATTTTGTAACTTTTAGTTTGATACAGAAACGGCTTTTTTGTTCAGCCTACCCCCCCCCCTCAACCCCCCCTTCCCCCAAAAGAAAAGACTAACACATCTTCTGAACTATGAATCTCCTTTTGACACTACATTGGTGGAGCTTTTGAGCACCAATGTTTTATCTTTGACAAGTTCACGAAGGATGATAAGGTATTTGGTGGTTGCATAAAATGGGAGGGAAAACTAATGAACTATCATACAAGGGGAAAGCATTGAGTTCACAAATCTTGTCATCTATTCAAAACTTTCTTTCCGACACCACAAACAACACCATAAAGTTAAACAGCACCATAAAGTTTTATACTTGATGGTCTTCTGGTTTTTCAGGGTCAAAAAATGGAAAAAAGATCTATCTCTGTTCTTTTTCCTATTTTGGGCTTTTGGGTTCTTATGTACTTGATCCCTCCCTTTGATAAACTGTTTATCCTACTACTCTTTGTGGAGGCCAGTTTTCTGATCTTTCATGTGGACATCTTTTATTGACCAATGTGTGATCTTCTAATTTGCAGACAGAAACCATTGACTTGACTGAGCAAAGTGCCAAATCTGATCGTGCTCAGAGATTGTTTAGAAGAAGCAATTTGGATAGGTCGTCTCATCAGCTGATTGATTCTGATGGTCTTCCATATGTGGGGCAGGTAACAGGCTGTTTTTTTTTTCTTTCTATTTTTTGGCGAGTCAAGTTGCACCTGAGTAAACATGATCATTTGATTGCAGAGGATTAATCCAAATGAGCCATATTGTAGCATTTACAATGAAATAACCAGTCAGACAACTAGTATGAAGTTGAAGGGCTCGGAGCCTGTTGTTGTCGATTATGTTGCTGTCGATGTGAAAAATAAAACACATCTGCAGAAGGTGAGCAATTCCCAATATATTTGACTTTGAGAAGATACATCCTGTTGTTACTTTTCTGGATTTCTAATCCACTTTGCTATTGCTATCCTCTTTGTTAGGATTTATAATTTGGTGTAATTCTTTATCTTTTGCTTTCTATTTCTCTTGAATACTGATATATAAATTGGTGTAATTCTGTTATCTTTTGGTTTTTGTTTCTCTTGAATTTTGATATGTACATTGGCCTAGAGCTTTTACTATCTGATGCTTTATTATCACAGTCGTCATTGCTCAAAGCTAACCATTTTTAGTAAGCAATGGTATTGCCAGAAGGTGCTCCTATTAGACTAGCAGTACTTGCAAAAGTTAAGGATATTGCCGAAGGTGCTCCTATTATACTAGAGGTACTTGCAATCTATATAGGGAACCCTTCTATAGACTCCATTCGGTCATCTGTGAGCAGCAAGACGTGTATACTACCCTAAAAAAAGTACAGACAGCAAAGTCCTATAGAACTGTAGTTTATTCACAAAATGGATCCTATAGAACTGTAGTTTATTCACAAATGGGTCCTTTGATGCTGCAGTTGAAGTTTTTTTTTTTTTTTTGGTAATAACAAAAACATTGTCAGTTCATGATTGACAGTCCTCTCTTAGCTAAAGAATATACTCTGGTGTCTTCAATTCAAAGAGCTTCAACTTATGGTAACATTTTTCATTTATTCTGGGCAGGCAAATATACGTTTTAGACGCTCCAGAAATCCTGTAATTGGTGATAAGTTTAGCAGCCGACATGGACAAAAGGGTGTTTGTTCTCAATTGTGGCCTGATATTGATATGCCCTTCTCAGGAGTTACAGGAATGAGGCCGGATCTTATTATCAATCCACATGCTTTCCCTTCTAGGATGACAATTGCTATGCTGTTGGAGTCAATTGCTGCTAAGGTCTGTTTTCTCTTCCGCCGCTTATGGTGTTATTTATTTCAAGCAAAAGTTTCTGGTTACGAGGTTGTTGCTCTCCAGACAATAATATTTTCAAGGTGGTCTTGTGGTAGTTTTACTTTTTATTGATTGTTGGCTTCATATACTGAAGATATCTCTCGTTTATGGGGTATATTGTTCATCTAGCTTGACATGGATAATTACAAGAATTTTTATATATATGCTTTCTCCGAACAGGGAGGTGCTTTACATGGGAAGTTTGTTGATGCAACACCATTTTCCAACACAATGAAGGAAGCAGAATCGGAATCCAGTTCACTGGTGGATGAACTTGGTTCCATGTTAACGGCTTGTGGCTTCAATCACCATGGTGTGGAAGTACTGTATAGTGGAGTATATGGGACGGAACTGACTTGTGAAATATTTATTGGACCTGTTTATTATCAGCGTCTGCGACACATGGTTTCTGATAAATTTCAGGTTAGTATCACCCTGACATTAGAAAGAATAACTGTTTATTCTTACTGCCCCTTTTGACCCTTTTATGCTAATTTATGTTTTCATCAAGGGTAGCAAACACCGACTCTGTTTGAGGAATAACAGTTTACATAACCACCTCCTGTGCTCAACTCTTCTATGAACTGTTTAGTTTGAAAATTGGAAGCTAAAACAAGAAAAGAATGCAGTGTTCATGCTCAACATCGACTTCCAAATGAAACCAAGATCATTAAGTGCTTCCTCTACCTAGTTTTCCTTTCCTGCTTGAATAATTCATTTATTACATTATTAAATGTATCTTATGCTCTGCGGGGTTGATAGATTTCATGCTAATGGGTCTCTTTTGTCCCATTTAACAAAAGGTTAAGTTGGATAAATTGGACTTTCTAGTATTCTTACTTGATCCTCATTCCTTGTCAGGTTAAATTTGATACTGAAATTGAGTTGTTTTGCTGTACAGGTCCGTTCTACTGGACAGGTAGACCAGATCACTCGGCAGCCTCTCAAGGGGAGAAAGCGTGGTGGAGGTGTCCGCTTTGGTGAAATGGAACGAGATTCACTTCTTGCCCATGGAGCAGCATATTTGCTGCATGATAGACTCCATACCAGCTCAGATCATCACATTGCAGACGTGTGCTCTGAATGTGGAAGTGTCCTAACATCATCAATAATTCAGCCACCAAAACGAGCAGTGCAAGCTATGTTGAATCTGCCACCTGCTAGAGAACCCAAAAAGGTTACTTGTCTTGCTTGCAGTTCAAGTAAAGGAATGGAGACTGTCGCAATGCCTTACGTGTTTAAATATCTAGCGGCTGAACTGGCAGCCATGAACATCAAGATGACTCTCAAACTAAGTAATGGGGCTGGAGCTTGATACACGTTTCTGCCAGTTGAAATATTCTTATGTCTAGAAGCAAGCGGGGAGCTGATTCCCATTTCGTCTGTAACTGTACTCTCCGGATGTGCAATATGTCCAAAGAAGGGTTTGCAGCATCAGAAAACTCGATTTGGTTTGAGATATCAGAAGTCCAGTTTCCTAGTGGGCTACAGAGAAAGAAAGTGTGCTGCAAATAAGACGGGCCAAAATATAGAGAGATGTCTCATCAGTAAGAATCCCGAGTTGTGCAGTTTTGCGGTCTGGCTCAAGAGGTGCAACGACCTTCCTTGTGTAGAACAAAATATAGAACTGTGTTTTATACTTTATTTGTTACAGCTTGTTGTATATTGTAGGGGTTAATATGGTATCATTGTTGAGGCTCTATTGAAGCCAATGATTTTGTTTATCCCAGTATACTTCTAATTCACTTTAATGAGATAAATGCCAAAAGCTAAATCAAGAGTAAATCCATATATCGTCTTGGAAGTTTACATAGAACTGCAAATTATAAAAAGGATTAACCATGAAACTATTACTTTGAAAAATAGGAGTAGAGCTTGATTTTGAGCCTCTTGCATCAGAGCATGCTATCTGTTCTAGCTGGTAATCTCTTGAAGAAGTTGCTGGGAACAGAAGGCATCTTGCTTCTGAACCTGGGATGCCTCAACATATATAGTCCAGCAACTAAAGCCACCACTCTGAAGGGAGTCGCGTAAAGCGTAACTGCAGCAGAAAGACTGAACATGATAAACAAGCTGGTTGCTCTTGGATCTCTCCAGCTGAGCACCCCCTGCAGCCTCTCTCCTTGTGTTGCTATATCCCCGACCACGGTCTGAATCCTCCCAGCCACACTTCTCAGCCTATCGTACCTCATTCGAGCAATGTCATGGGGCCTGGATGTTGGGAATGTGTCAAATTCTTCATCAAGCTCATCAGGGTGCACTGTTTCTGCCCATGAAAGCTTAGTGTCCATGTGAGGAGGGTGCCTTGGCCGGAACCGATAGTTCCATAGTCCAATGAGGAACATGTAGAGGAACAGAGTTGGAAGAATCAACTCTGGGTACCAGATCAGTATCAAGAAGAGGATGTGAACCAATACTGAGGTGACTGGATTTTTCCATTGACATATATCACCAAACCATCGGTTAACAGAGATCATGCCTGAAAGAAGTGACATGATCCTAAAGAAATTAGCCTTGCTTCTTCTCATGCTCCACATGTGGGAATCCACATCTAGCATGTACTCTACTACTTCTTTCCTAAGTGGTGGTTCAGCTCTAGCAAGCCTAACAGCAACTATGCTCATAGCTTGGTATCTCAAGTTGTCTACTTGGTTGACAGTAAAGGGATGAAGGTAGTGCATTTTGGGAAGCAAAGGGTGGCCATAAGTATGTATCATGTTGACTAAAGAGAGGCTTGTGAATCTTACTGCCAATTGGAGTTCCCCCATTTTCTTAACCCCTGATGGGTGTAGAACAAGAAGGGGATAAGAATGAGTGTAAATTCGATGAGATTCTAACGTTGATAATCTTATACGCACCTTACCTATTCGTGAGTCTCGTGCTGCTCCTGTCCCTTGCTTCTCAACTCCCAAGTGGCAGTTATCAAAGACACCCAATGTGATAACTGTGCAAGGATCATAAACTTCCCAAGTGTATTGCTCATTCCATTTGGGGCTGAAAGTGTCAAGAATGGTTCTTGTCCGTACCCATTTCTGACCATATTTAGCCACACAATAGGCATCTGTGCTTCCTCTGCTGTCCTTCATCTTCATTGGAAGAAGCCCTTCTGCACCTAATATGCCAACTTCCAATATTCCCACCGGTGGTTTCCACAGCTGTCGTGCTGTTGGCCTTTGATCACTTATGTACATGGCTGATTCATCCAGCACATGATATCCACCTTCAAGGCATACTCTGAGGTGAACTCTGCTTGCAAACTTGAGCTCTTTCCTCCTGTCCACTTCCAAGGAACCAAAACCAGACTTTTCAAGGTTGAACCAGCGAGATTGGACAGGCCGGTGGTCAAGCCTCTTCTCGAACGTGTTGAGTGGGAAACTTATCCTTCCAAGAATCTCATCTTTCATAGGATGAACACGGTCCTCAATGCTGAGGACTAGCTGCTCCTCAAAAGGCTCAGCAGCTACAAAAACCAAATCCTCGTTCCACATTGGATTTGCTGTTCGAACAGGGCATATACCGGTCTTGAGCACCTGATTTCCCACCTGGGCTTTCACAAAAACTTCAGGGAGGCGGCTCTGGTCATTCGGTATGATGTCTTGAGCTTCAATAACATTTACTCTCAGGTACCAAAGTTTTGGAGAGACATAAACTTTGGACCTGACGCTCATAACCCCCTCTCCATGAACAAAGGCAGCATCTGCATGCCAGGCATCTGAAAATGCTTCATCTGCTTGTGTTCCCATCCAAACAGCAAGCATGATCTCCCCTCTTACTTTCCCTTCTCCTCGTCGATCCTCCAGTCTGTACCATTGAGGAGCCAGTGGACTATCAGGAGGAACTCTTGTTGGGACCTCATTCAAGTCAAAAACCACCCGTCCAAGATTATCATCTCTTCCCATCATATCTTTATCTTTCACATAAACTTCAAGAACCGAAGACTGAATTCGATCTTTAGAGAAAGCAAATACCTGGTTCCACTCGGGATTCATTTTTTTCTCAAAATGCTTTGTCCTTCCTTTGTAATTCCCCATCTTCACCTCCACATACGGATCACAGCTACCAGTGAGCACACTTGGTTGAAGATCTTTGGACTTAACAACACGAATATAAAGATAAAACATCTGCTCCACAAGGTCGTATGTGCTTGCAAATCTATCACTGTTCATCCATCCTCTTCCTCCGTAGCCTCCACCACGTGGCCATTTCTCACCAAGCTGAGGATTCGTGTCCTTCAGCTCATAATCATCATTAGGGTGGCCATGCATGGTTCGGGGTTGGTTTACTTGATGCTGCATTGGTGGTTGGACACCTGGCTGGCTGTGAATAGCTCGGGGGTGGTCCACTTGATGCTGCATTGGTGGTTGGACACCTGGCTGTCTGTGAATAGCTCGGGGGTGGTCCACTTGATGCTGCATTGGCAGTTGAACACCTGGGTGGCTATGAATAGCTCGGGGGTGGTCTACTTGATGCTGCATTGTCGGTGGGAAACCTGGTCTCTTCCTTATTGATATGACTGGCTGCTGCATAGCTTGATGCTTGAAAATTAATTGAGATCTTTCTTCGATGTGCTGAACTGACTCTGTCGCCTCTTCACTTGGAGTAAGATGACCAGGTTTTTCTACTACAGCAAAGCTTGAAGACTGATCAGCAGAAGAAATTGCAGTGTTTTCAGTTTTTAATACTTCAGAACTCTTACTAGATTTAGGAGTATCAGGACAAGAAACTTCAGGAGAAGGAAGTGAAGTTGGATTATCTAAATCTTGTGGATTTTCGACGGAAGGGGTATTTATAGGACTAGAAGATTTTTGGCTTGGCTGGATAGAAGATATTTGAGGATATAAGTCTGGATCAGATTGTGGTGAAGTGTATATTTTGAGACCAATCTCTCCTTTAACAAACGACGAAAACCATTTCTTTTCAAGTTGGACTCTTTGATAAACTTCTTCCCCTTTCTTTACTATATTTGAGCAAGGAATTCTCACCCTTCCAAGAAAGTTTCTCCCTGGAACAGGCCTTCTCTCATGATACACAGAAACTTCAATGTACTTGTATCGATAGTTTTTTATATCATCGAGATGGAAGATGAGTTTATGGTTCCAAGTGGGGTTGAGATTTTTTGGGACTGTTCTGGTTTTGCTAAGTTGGTTTTCGAAATCAACTTCTACAAATGGACTTGCTGATCCTTCACCATCTTTTGGCATAAGATCATAAGCATCTATTACTTCTACGACGAGCTTCATATCTCCCTCCCTTTTTGTTGTTGTTTTTGCCACTAAGAAATAACTCTTTTCAAGAAATCTCAAGACTCAATTCTCAAGCAACCAGATTCTAATATTTAACAAAGATAGTAGCAAGTTGAAGGAAGGAAGTAAACAACTTTGTATATGTTGTTTTTAGTTTAGTATCAAGGTGCATTCTACAAGAAAAGAATGATTTGATGAAGAAGGTGTAGAAAAATATTCTATGAAACAGAAAAATGGAGTGAAAGGAATAATTTTTTTGGCAAAGTAGGAAATAAACCAGCAGTACAATGTGATACGGAAGAAAAATGTAGATGAAGAATGAATTTGTTAATGTCTTGTTGAACATGAATGAAAAAGCTAAAAGCAGTATGCTTCTTTAGGTCCAAATAAGAGTTTAAGTTATCGTCATGCTAAAGTGACCTACAACAACATGTAACTCTCGACTGGAGTAAGTTTAACCCAAGAGTTACTCCGATTCTAATCGTAATTAAGTCGTTCATATTAGTGCAAAAGGAAATTAAAAAACAAAAAGAGAGGAGAGAGAATTTAAAAAGGGAAAAGGAGAGAAAATGCCTTACTTGGATGTTGTGATCTTTTAAGGCATTCCATTCCTCTTAGTAGAGCATGAAGAGAAGCATGTGAGGATCCACACAAAACCAGACTGTTTTTCTTTTCTTAAATCACTTCCATTTCGAAAAGTGTTGAATTTCCTTTAAACAATTATTTCAATGTGGAAATCAAACATATGAGAATAGGAATACAAGGATTAAAAGGGACCGGTGGCATAGCCACAATCAAAAAATTATACAAAATAGTTTTTATACATATGTAATGAATTTTGAACACTCTTTATAAAATTCTGCCTTCGCTACTAAATTTAAGAACAAAAAAAAAGAAACGAAAAAAGACATTTTATGAATATACCCTTCATCGTCCAAGGGCAACTCCCTCTTATTTAGAATGATGATGATGTGAGGATATCTTAGATAAATTAGAAGAATTATCATTTTTATACCATTATCCGAAAGAAAAAATATTGATGAGGCTAGCAAATATATTTCGTCCATAATGTAGCTCTAGATCCAACAAATTAGGTCGCTATAAATTTTAGACCAAAGCTGAAATTTAGCTTTAAACCCGTAGACACTTGCTTGCTATTCCTTCTGCAAGTTATCATCATATAACATGTGTGATACTACTCGAAGGATAAAGTGTACACAAATTTTATCTTTATTTTGTTTTGGTGAAGAATACAATTTTGATAAATTTTTGGTTTAAAGAAAAATGTTACATGAAACAACAAGTTTCAAAAATATCAAATACATAAAAATAAGAAGCAAGTCAGCTACGAGGAACGACAAGGGTTGGTGCGGTGGTTCAGCACCTCATAAAGCAAGAGGTTGGGGGTTCGATTCTCACCTCTAACGAATAGGAAAAACTCTGTAGTCAGTTTCCTAACGCTTAATGCATTAACCGTGGAATGGAGGAGGATTAGTCTCACGACTGCCGGTGAAAAAATATTTTAAATTAAATAAAATAAAATATTGGTCCATAGAAATAATTGAAGTAAACGAAATAACAATAATAATTTTTATTATTAAAAAAGATAATTCTAAAATAATAATAGTAATAAAGAATTATATCTTAAATTCTTAACCAGCCAAACAAATTGAAGCTATTTCTATGAATTTTGGTTATTTTTAAGAAAACTCAATATAATTATATTTAATGTAAATTAATTTACTTAATTTTATTTATCTAAAACTAATTAAATATAGTTATGTTTATATAAAATACTTAATTATAATTATGTATACATAATTATACTAAATTAATTATATAATTATAATTATGTTATTATAAATTAATTACTTAATAAAAGATGTTTTTCAAGAAAATATTTTCCTCCCCACCAAACACACTCATAAAGATTTAGTATTTTCCAAACACAGAATGTTAAGATTTAAGAGGTTCAAGAGAAGTTAGGTGAGTTATGATAATTTATGTAAGTTATTTTGAGTTAATATCTTGAATGGTACTAAATTTATAACAATATCTTATATATTAAGGTCATTTTTGCTCTTTTAAGACAACAAGGTCATTTAACTAATGAGATATCCTACTAAAGTCACTTTAATCACTCTCCACTTCAAGGCAAATAATAGATCAACGTAGTATCATTTGAAATTGTTGATTCATATATTCAATTCAAGGCAAAACATTTATAACTGAAGTGAAAATTTTAAATTTGTCTTTCATATTCCGTTATGCTAAAAATATTAATTTTACATAGCGATTCAATAGTAAAAATAAAAATATGTGAGTTATATATCATAAAATTAAAGTTAATTGTTTTGTATCTTTATCATATCAATAGAATCATAATAACTCTGATATGAGCGATCATTCCAGGAATTAACTCTAGTTATGTTTTTTATA
>DF361276.1:58361-89450 GCA_000787875.1 Solanum virginianum | reverse complement strand
ACACCCCATATTTTATAATACTAGTACTATGCGAATGAAACATTATATGGCTACTTACTTAGTTTGAATTTGCTAGCTAAATGGAGAAGAGGCCGACATTGAATTTGTCCAAGTCCGAGTATGGATAAAATCTGTGTTAAGAGTAAAACTCAAACCCATATTTTAGTATCATAAATGGACTATTCTTAAAACCCAAGATAAAGAGTAAGATGAGCCCAAAGTCTTCACAACCTATTTGACTTATTGGACCTAAATTATAAACTCTAGGCCATGTCTTAGCATCATAAATGGACTATGCTTACAACCCAAGATTAATTATAAAAGAGCCCAAAGTCTTCATAACCACTTGGATTATTGGACCCAAACTTAGTGAAAGAGAATTTTGGGAAGATGGGCAGCCAAGACCCATCAATTTTGTGACCCATTTAGGCCCAAAGGTGAAGTCCAAGCTAAAAAATCTACCATGTGTCAACATATGGTCAAACATTGTATAGTAACTCAGCCAAAAATATCCCTTAATCAAGATAGTAAAAGCAACCTAAGTCATTTTCATCTTTGAAAATTTCAGCTTTCCTTAAAAACTCTCATTTCCTCTCTACTTCATCTCACAAGAAATCCAATACAACCATATAGAATTCTTAAAGGAAACTTGGATCTTGAAGGCTAAGGTAAGTAGAATTATCCATGTATTTGTTATACTTGTTCCATGAAAAACAAGATCTATATGTTAGTTATACTGGTGCTGAAAATCTGGACAACTTGTGTCCTAAGGATTGTTGTACACTTTTCTTGTTAATTAAGAGGTTTTTCTCTTCTTTGTTGGCTGTATTATGAAGTAAGACATATGTATTTAACAAAGATTGGGTTGATGGTGATGTAACCAGGCTGTTTCACCCCTTTTACAGTCCACAAAGATGGATTATTGTAGGATATCTTAATTGTACTCTTAAAAGAAACTTGTGAACTAAAAATTGGGAATTGTTGTACCACGACCTTCACCTGATTTAGGAGTATTTGTGGACTATTATAATACTGATTTTATGTGTAAAAAAGATGTCGGATACACTTTGGTTAAAGTTCGACCTTCACCTGATTTGGGAGTATTTGTGGACTATTATAATACTATTTTATGTGTAAAAATACATTGGTTACACTTTGGTTAAATTTGGAACAGGTTTGAAATTATAGGCGTCGAAATGTAGTGAAGGGATGTAACGTTATGCTGCCCATTTATAGGTTGTGTAGGATTGTTTTGTGTTTTGTTTTGTGGGTTGTTATAAGGATGTTAAGTCAATAAAATGGGATGACCATGATATGTATATGAGAATGTGAATTAGAAAATATGTTAGGGGTGAAAAGGTTGAAAGAACACATTCGGGTTTATGATCTTACACTTGCTACCCCTGTGTTGTTTTTTTTATGAGATTGAGCTGCCAAGATGTATATATTAGCTGGTAATGATAGTTTTATTACCTACTATGTTATAGATAAATATTTAAAGTAAGGAAAGGTTGTCTCAAGGTAATAGCAAGGTCGTACAGCGAGGTATGTAAGGCTACTTGATTTTGTATTATTTGGCATGAAACATAGATCCCTCCTTGGTATATAAAGGCACTTACCAATTCCACCTCAACTATTGATTATGTCTCAACTCTTTCACATATTCACAAGCTTTCATACATAGTCACCTTCAGATCTACATACATATGTTGCTAGGTTCTTTTTGCTAAATAAGTTTCATAGGTTGTTTAATCTCATATACATTTTATTATTTGTGTAACGTACATTTTTCATTATCTTATTGTCTTGTATGGTTATCTATATGTCTCATGCTTCCCATACAGTTCTATAGCTCCAATATTGTGACCGCCAAAAGATCATCTCAAAGGTAATTGAAAGGTAAAATATGTTGCTTATAGATAGGTGGTAGCCCGAGGGGTGGAAGAATCACCTAGCCAGGGACGATCCTATTACGGTGGGTAGCCCGAGGGGCTAAGGAGAAGCCTAGCCAAGGACGAACCTGGTATAGTTTACCACTGATCAGTTGGTCATTTTACAGTACATGCTGTGCACAGATTTTACAGTAAAGGTAAAGTGATATAAAGAATATAAAATACATGATCCCATAGTATATCTAAAGGTGGTCTCTTATCCAAAAACCAGTGCATATTTTTATTTGAGTTATTACTTCATATATATTATTTCCTGCCTTACATACTCAGTACATTATCTTGTACTGACATCCCTTATGGGGGACCTACATTTCATGCTACAAGTATAGGAGCTAGTAGATCTCCTCAGTAAGAGTACAGGACATCCAGCTCCTATTACCAAGCTCCAGGTTATTTTGGAGCTTTGTATGTCTAGAGTTGTATTTGTGTATTGTATAATTGGTTAAGGTGGAGCTTATCCCGACCCTTATCAGATATTGTTCCTTATCTAGAGGCTTTGTGGACTATGTAAATGAAAGTGTGGTCATGTATTGTACTTTAGAGAATGAGGCTCTAATGGCCTAGTCATATGTATTTCATTTTGTGCTTGTTATTACCATTTTCTTTCTGAAATGCATGTTGGAGTTATGTTGTCTAGGGTAATTGAGTCAACAAATTATGGGGAATACAATTCCCAAGTTGTCCCTCAATTTGATTATCTTCTCTCACATTTGTATTGTAGTATTTCTATTTGTTCTTCATTTTGAATTGCAAACCCCCTATTCTAGAGAATATAGTGATCGATACTTGAAATAATTGTTAGTGGATCAATATAGTCAAGCCCCGTATTCCCTGTGGATTTGACCCTAACCATTAGTTAGGTTTGTAATTGACTGCGACCGCTTTACTATTGGAGCATGAACATAAATAATTATGGCGCCGTTGCTGGGAAATGTAGCTAGGTTTTTGATTTGATTTCACTATTAGTTAATTCAAGTATTAATTTCTAAATTCTCTTGTATTTTACTTTTGTTTTTGTTTTTGTTGTTTGATTTTGCTTGCAAGATATACTAGGTTGTATCCCCAACATAAGGAGCTAAGGAAATCCCCTTAATTCCTTCAATTTGGAGATCCACCGAATCACAAGAAAATGACCCAAGAGAATGAAGATATCACGATTGATGAAGCCATTGGTCAACATAAGGCAGAAATAGGTAGAGAGGAGAACCTACCACAAAGAGAAAATAGGCCACACTATAGGGTGTTCAATGAAAATACATATGGATGGAACCAATGTAAATTGAACCCTATGGCTATGGATGTTACTAGAGCTATAGTGTTACCACCACTATCGGTAGACACTAAGTTCACTATGTCTAGTGGTCTCCTATAGATGCTTCAAAACCCTAGTTTTTTCACAGGGCTACCTTCGGAGAATCCACATAGTCATCTCCATAATGTTGCATTTGTTTGTAAGGGTGTGATGGGGACCCAAAATCTTTCTATGGATGTGGTTGGTTTGAGAGTGTTCATTTTATCTCTATCTGGAAATGCAGCAGTTTGGTTGTCAAAGCTTTCACAAAGTTCTATCACAAGTTGGACTGAGCTACAAAGAGCTTTTTTGGAAAGGTATTTTCCATGGTCCAAGAAGCTTAAGCTCAAAGATCAAATAAACAATTTTGAGTAATTGCCAGGTGATTCAATTAGTACTACATGGGAAAGGTTCACCAAATGCTTAAGGATGGTTTTGAACTATAAAATTGTTGTTGATGCCTTGGTTGAGATCTTTATCAAGTGCTTGATGAGAATAGTTAAGCTTGTGACAACACAATATTGGGAGACATGTTTTTTGATCAACCTTTTCAATTAATCATTGAAACAATAGAGCAAGTGGTTAAAACGAATATAGCATTGGGTTAAAGAGAGAGAGAGGTGCTATAAAGACTACTTGTGTGGTAAACACCAACAATGAGCAAGCTAAGGTTAATAAGGAGATCATGCAACAATTTACTTAACTTCGTACAAGCATAGACTTGGTCTTAAAGCAAAACCATGCAAGTGTTCAAGCAATAGCCCACCAACCTCCTAAGGCACCCATGTATGAAGAATTGTTCTTTGACTAAGATGCTTGCTTTTTGAGAAACCAATTGGTGGGTTTCCAAAACAACCACCAAGGGTCCAATTTGGACTATTAAGGTAATGTTCCAAAAATCAAGGTCAGACCTACAACCATGAGTGTGTGTATAGGGATAACTAAGGTGGTTATTATGAAAGAAAAAGAGTGCTAGATGACGAATGGGGGTAGAAGAGATGATTATAGAAATGGTCCTTATATGTCGCCCTAAAACCATGATGCCGGCTCAAGTACTTCTAGTATTGAGAAAATGTTCAACAAGTTGTTGAAGAGGGACGATCATCAAGATGAGACCTTGAAAGTAATGAAATCAGATATTTCAAGGATATACCAAATGATAGAGTCTCATTCGATGGCCATTAAACAACTAGAGCAACAATTTGGCCAAGTTTTTTCTCAACTAAACCAACACCAAAAGGGCACTTTACTAAGAGATACGATTCAAAATCCAAAGAATGATGGGTATTACATGGCGATCATGACTAGAAGTGGCAAAAGCACCATAGTTCCCCCTCCATGCTGGTGGTTGAGGATGAAGCTTGTGAGAAAGGTATTGATAGTAAAGTTGTGGTTGAAGAGGAAGGTTTAGAGAGTGATGGGATGCAAAGAAAAGAAGTGAGAGAGAGCAAGAAATGGTTAAGATGATTCTAAAACCTTCCTCCTTTCCTCAAAGACTTAAGAAAAAGGATGAGCATGGTAAATTCAAATACTTCCTTTCGATGTTAAAGCAATTGCCCATCAACATTCCCTTTCTAGAAGCTTTGGAGAAAATACCCAGGTATGCTAATTACATGAAAGATTTGGTAACAAAGAAACGTACGTTGAGCCAAGAGATTTTGCAATAACTCCAACAATGTAGTGCCATCATGACCAAATTCCTAGTCCAAAAGTGGGAGGATCCTGATGCATTCACTATTCCTTGCCCCATTAGTGATGTAGAATTCGTAAGAGCAATGTGTGACTTAGGAGCAAGTATTAATCTAATGCCTCTTATCATGTTCAAAAAGCTTGGTCTTGGTACTTCAACTCCAATAAGAATGCGGTTACTCATGGTGGATAGAACCATCAAAAATCCAAAAGGGATACTTTTTGATGTTCTTGTAAAAGTTGATAAATTTATCTTTCCCACTGATTTCATAATTCTAGATTGTGAGGTTGATTTTAAGGTACCCATTTTATTTGGTAGACTATTTTTGGAAACTGGGAGAGCCTTGGTGGATATGGATTCCGGTCAACTTCGATTCAGGGTCAATGATGCAGAGGTTGTGTTTTACATCTGCCAATCAGTGAAGCGCACAGATGAATTGAAGAGTGAGGTGTGGGCCATTGAAGATTTTTGATGATGGATGATGACTAAGGCGAGCCAAGACATTAAATAAGGTGCTTTGTGGGAGGCAACCCAAATATCTTTTATGTTTTTTGGCTTGTTTTTTAAGTTTATATTGGTTATTTGAATTGTTAGGTAGTGGATTGATGTTTGTTTTAATTTTAAGACATTGAATAAGTTAAGTTGCTGTGAAGAGTGGTATGTTTGAAGATGTGATTTGTAGGTATCAATCAAGATCTGGAAATTTGAATAAAATTGAATTTGGATAAGCCTCTACGACTAGGCCTATGAGTCGTAGTGCATACTATGACTCATAGTAATGCCTCGTAAAGGAAATAGTGATGAATTAAAGTTAGCACATACACTTTGAGCCAACCTTATAATTATTAGGGTCCTCTACGAGTCGTATGTAGGGTTCGTAGTGTCAGGTATGAAATTTAAATTTTTTGTAAGTGTTGGGTCTACTATGAGACCAGGACCTACAAGTCGTAGGAATCCCTACAACTCATAGTTAGGGTTTCATAAATTGGAAATGTAGAAATTTTAAAGTCGGCACGGTTGAGTATATGAATTTGACCCCTAAGTTTCCTTTTTAAATAGTTGTTCTCCCCCCCAAAGCAATCCCTCACCATTTTCAACTATTCTGATCAACACCAATCACCTTTCCGGTGAGATTTTCCGACGAGTCTACTCCTTTGGGTTTCAATGCCCTCTTTTTCCAATCATCTCGACTAATTACTCTTCGTCTTCTCAAGTTGTATGTTTTCTTGATTAAATAATGCATACTTATATTATGATTTTCATATATGGTTGGATAATTATGTGCTTAGTGAGAGTTTTGAGAATGCCCATAAGAAAATGATTGTGTGAACATTAGAATTGGGGGTTTGGCCAATTTCAATCCCTTGGTATGGTTTTGACTGGTGAAATCACCTTTGATGGTTACGTTTGATGATGACATGTTCATCATATGTGTGTAGTACATGATTTTAGGTTGATAAATTTTTGAACTCACGTCGAGATTGGAATTATATTGATGTGGGTGTATTTTGAATATGATTTATTCGTTGAGATACTCATTGTGTGGCTTTGTTTTGAACTTCTTTAAACTCCTTTTATTGTGTGTTGGTGTAAATAATTATGAGTTTAGGAATTAATTGTTCTTGGTTATATGTCGAATATGATTGGAATTTATTGTTTGATTGTGGGATAAGTATTGATTTGGGAATGGCATATTTAAGTGATGGGTTTGTTTGTGTGCTTAAGATGATATTTAGATCTTGCTTCAATGCTATTTATTTTTTATTTGAATGATTTTTGGTTTGTGTGGCAAGGTTGCAGGTACCACATATGCCTTTTGTTTTTTGATACAAGGACCCTTACAACTCGTAGGATGCCCTATGAGTCGTAGTGGTCCTTCATAGAAGGCAACAATCACCTATGATTCCTAATCACTTACCACACGAGACCCTCCCACAGCTCATAGTGTCCACAATGAATTGTAGTGAGGGACTTGTAGGACCTTTCTTGTTTTGAAAAGTATTCTGTTACCTACTAGGAGCCTAGACTATGACTCATAGGGTGACCTATGAGTTGTACCTGAGACTCATACGTATGATCAGGATGATGTTTTCACATAATTTGGCACTATGAGGCCACAGTACGACTCGTAGGTCACCCTACGAGTTGTACATGTGCCTCGTACCTGTAAATTCTGCTGCTGATTCTTTGTACTTTTTCTGTGTTTTTCTTTTTGGTCTTTCATTTTTCTTGTTTCTTCTTGTTGATTGATTCTTAATTGCCTTGACATTAAGGTGCTTATTTGTGGTATGGGTTTGATATTCAGGTGCAATACCTCCAAAAGATAAACATGCTATCCAGGCTTTCCAAAAAAAAAAAGATTAATGAGTCCTTTGAGACTGAACAGTCAGAAGTTTTTAAAGAGGTACATCGAGTGCGGATTGACCCCAAGGAAAATGTGCCTCAGACTAGAGCTCGTATTACACAGGCCCCTATGGTTGTAGAGAGTCCCTCTTAGTCTAAAGAGGAGGGTGATGGTGATGGGTTTGATAGAAATATGCCAAAGATTATTCCCTCTCACTCTGAGACCAGTTCATTGGAGACTTCCTAGGCTCAACATAATGAGGTCAATCCTTGTATCACCTCCACTGACCCCAAAAAGACTAGATAGGGTATTCCAAGCATGAAAGAGATATACGACAAGGGGTTAGAGCCGAAAGGACAAGGAAAGCCTGCCAGGCAATTTCATAAGGAGTCGAGGCTAAATGACTCCAAGCTGAGTAGGGTGCCAGAATTGGAGGCTGAGATTGAATGCTATGGACTGAGATGGCTATCATAAAGGTTGGCCAAGTATGCCCCCTATCTAGTTCGAGAGTTCTATGCGCCTCCCATGCCACTATTCTCTGAGATCTTCCAAAGGGGAAGAAAGCTATTGATCAACCGAGGTTGTGACAAGTACTAGTCAGGGGTCAGATGGTTGACATCTCAAAGGATACTATCTAAAGGGTTCAGTTAGGGCCATACTATAAGGTGCCTCATTTCACCGCTGAGTATGATAATAGATTGAGAAGATGAGGTAGGCAGTAAGTGAGAAGAATGTGGATCTTAAAACTAAGCTACTCAAGTAGATAGCTAGCTAGATCTGTGAAGGTGGTGACGAACCTTCGTGGGTCATAAACCACTCTGCATCGATAGTGAAGTCTCATCTATCCTTCCTAGCCAAATTTTGGTGATCTATTATAAGTTGGCGCATCTAGCTTATATTTACAGATAATGTGATCACTATTACTCAGGTGGATAGTTATCTAGATCTGTGAAGGTGGTGATGAGCTTGCATGGGTCACAAACCACTCCGCATCGATAGTGAAGTCTCCCCTATCTTTCCTAGCCAAATTCTGGTGGTCTATTATCAGTTGGCGTATCCGGCCTATATTTATGGATAATATGATCACTATAGAGCAGGCTGTGTTGTTAGCCAGTATCTTAGATGGCTATAATATAGATTGGGCCTGAGTTATGGCGGAGTAGATCCACGAGTCCGTGATTCATACCCAGACCTCATTGCCTTTTCCCATCTTGTTACATAGATTATGTAATGAGGCCGGGGTACATGTCTCCCTCTACTTGGACCCATATGTAAAGGCTGTGCACACTATGGAACCTAGCCTAAATAAGGTTAATGAAAACTCGGTGGCCCTATAGTGAGTAACTTCTCCTCCTATTCTAGATCCATTCCCTCCAGAGCCACATACTTAGGAGCCTACTCCAGCTACCACTAATTCCACTCTTCTTGCAGCAGAGCTGCATCCAGCTATTGATACCGAGGCAATGCTATCCTTAGATGCACCAGCACCAACACCTTCTACTACTCAGGTTGCTTTCATAGACTATCTTCTTATGTTTGTTTTTTCTTTTCGGGCTTTGGTGTGCAGGTTAGCAAGGACAAAGACCCAACTGAGCAGACTGTTGAGCCAGATCAAACCTTGGGTTCGTCAGATGGTCTAGGACTTAGAGGAGAGGGCCAAGGTATACACTTAAGAGCTTGTAGATTAGAGAGTTGATGTAGTGGATGCCAGTATAAATGCCTTCGAGGATACGGTCCAGCAGAGAGTTAAGGGTTCATGACTTGCTGACATGGCTACTGTGACAGATGAGTTGGCCAAGTTCAAGGCAAACCCATTAAAGATGTTAGTGGCCCCGATAGCAATCCCTGAGATGGCACCAGAAGGTGATGATATGATTGACCTATTTGATGATCGCCCATATACCTACAGGAAGAGACCCCTCAAGAGTGAGGACACAACTCTGAGCTAGAAGAGGCTCAGGACAGATGATAATGTAGGAGAGATGGAGGAGCAGATTACCGATGAGGTGGTGCAAGAGTCCTTACCTATGGAGGTGATGCGGAGTGCTCAGGAGCAGCAGATAGCACAAAGAGTCAGGAGCTCAGGTACAGCTACAGCCCAAACCACCGAGGGGCATAGTTAGCCCAGGACCAGATGGATGCCGGTGCTTGAGCACCATGTGTTTGATACTTTTGACCCCCTGTTCTTATTGATGCTTTTGAATACTTTGTTCTCCTTATGTTTTTCTTTAGACAATTTGTTTTGTTATTGCTTTTATAGATGTTTTATTTTAGATATTGGGTTTTTATCTAACGTATTGGATGATTGGTTTTCCTTTTTGATTTTAGAAGCTTATATATATATGTTTGATTTGAGGACAAAGTATCATCTTTTAGTGGGGTGTGAGAAGTTATGGACTAGGGTGAAGTTTGAGTAGCCTTTAGTCCATAACTTTTCTATTTTTGATCCCAAGGTTTTCTTTCCATGTATGTTTTTCCTTGTGGATGAGTTTATTTTATGTTAAACCAACATGTTTAGGTAGTGTAGATAAATTGTAGATATAGTGATTATTACTTTTGTCATGTGCATAATTTTGACTGGTTTTATGAATGTTTTGAAAATTGGGTACCCTCAAAATTCTTGGTATTGTTAGTTCCTTTAGAAGCTTGCATATGATTGATTTGGTAATTTTTGTTCTGATGAAGAGAAGGCAAGTTGATGCTTGAAGTATAACCTGTGAGTCTATGTTAATTGTGTATGCAATGTCATATGTGTGAGCTAATTTTGTCATGATTCATGCATTTCATACTGATCCAGAACTTGTCTTGTTACTCTAAGCTTGGATTGGAGATGTGGTTGATTAGGAGAGGATCTTAGGGCATTGTTCTTTTAGTTAGTCCACTTTTGCCCAAGTTACTACCAAATGTTGTGGTTTAATCCTTGTTCCAAATGTTTGAGCTTTACATCTACCTGTTCTTTCTTGATACCTATCTAGCGTAGCATTGGTTTGTGAAATACCTTGATATTGGCCTTGGTCTATCCTTGAATATGTGAACCTTGATTGAGGCAAAATGCATAAGTTGAGGGTGACTACCAAAAGTGGCTCTGGTTTAGGGAATGGATATTGTGTACTTCATCTCAAACTAAAAACCTAAGTTGAGGTGGCCTTTGTTATGGTAAAGTGATGAAAATGAGATAATTAGTTGGGAAAGAAAGAAAGAAAAGACAAACCATGTGCTAGGTGAGAGAAATAGAAAGAAAAGTTTCCTTAAATTGAAAAGAATAGCAAAATAAGTTCGAAAATGAGGCACAACTGAAAAAGGAAAAAAGAAAGCACTCAGAAAAGTTTGAAAATGAAGAATAAGAGAGGACATAATAAAAATGGCTGAGTTGTGGAGGTAAAAGTGTTGAAAAACATGGTTCAAGGATAGGTTTTAGTCATTACTTGCCTAAAATGTCATATCAAAGCCCCATGAGCCTACGTTACAAGCCCATTAAGTTTTAAAGTGATCCTAGTTCAACTAGTGAATAGTCCGGAGTATGAGTATAGGGGAAAGTCTATGGTGTTGGTTATCATGCATGAATTTCATTTGTGAAAGTAAGGATGCTTGCATAGTCCCTGAACTTTGAATGCATTTTGAGTGATATAGAGGGACTTTTTTTCTGTGAGGGCATTTGCATGACATAATCTGCACGTGACTTATTCGGTGACTGTGAATTGTTGATACTCCTTCAATTGTCATATTTGGATTGTCAGATACATCATTATGCCTTGGTTTGTTTGATGGCTATTCAATCAGGTTTTGAAAATGTGAATTGGGTACCTGAGTTGGAATTGAGTGATGTATATGCCACTAGGGTAGTTTGTATGTGTTTCTTATTGTCTGTTTAGATCGAGTCATCGCTTGAGGAAAAGCAACAATACTAAGTTGAGGGTGTTGATATGTTGTCAAAATACAGCACATGTGATGCCTAAAACAAGGGATTTTACAAGTTCTTAATGCAACTTTGTGTGATTTTTATGTCTTTTTGTGTTGTTCTTGCTAAAAGTATAGGTTGGCATGATTTTGGGAGAAAATTGCAGATTTTGATGAATTTTAGGACATACGAGCCACCTTACAAGTCATAGCCTAAGTGATGAGTCATAGTTTGCCCTTATAGCAAGAAACAATGTCTAAAATTAGGAATTTGCAAAGTGAAGGTCAGCCGTACGAGGCTAATCTATGAGTTGTAAGTATCACTATGACCCGTAGGATGGGGCCTCATAGCAAGAAACAATATGACAAAAGTTTGGACAAAGAACTGCATGCTTAGGACTACGAGAAGACACTGTGAGTCATAAAGTGCATCACGACTCATAGTAATGAATTGCAGCAGTTAAGTCCAAAATGCCAAGTGTTGAATACGAAAGCCCGATTATGACTCATAGGTCACCCTATGTCATGACTCAAGCCTAGGGCCTAGACGTGACACGGTGCAAGGGACCCCAATCAAGCCTCTTAGAACATCATTGCACTTCTTTGGTCGTGGAAGCAATAGATACAACATAAACGAATAAGAATAGGGGCAACGGGGCTAGGGGAAAGGATGCACAATATCATGCTCATAAGACAAGAGTTAAACCCATATCATAAATACATTAGATGTCCAACAAAAACCTCTAATACATAGATAAGAGGGGGGCCAACACCAAGTACCGGGCTCACCCACATACACACAATAGACAATAAAGAAGAATATCTCAGTATATACTAGAAGAAAAATAGGCTCAGTCCCCGAAGTGGAGGACTCACCAACTAGCTTGAAAAGCACCAAACTAGAGACGTGGAGGAGGATGATCAACTTGGAGTACGGTTCCTACATGGAGACATCATATAGGCATAGAATATGCGTTACTATGTTAGAATGTACTAAGTATATAGGATGCAATGCAACAAGATATAAACGTCATAATCAAAGTGCATAACAATAGGCAATAAATATAATATAACAAGATGACTTATATGATAAATGCATAAGTAAAACATGCTTAATTAACTCATGCTCATATAGGATATCATATGTGAAGAAGAGACCAGCTAGATTTCCAAAGTACAAACCCCTTGGTAGGTTAGTGATGAATGCACCCATCACCCTAGTGTATGAGGTACAAATCCCTCATCAAGGTTAGTGATGATAGCACCCATCACCCTAGTGTGTGAGTTATGGATGAGTACTAACCGTCATCTAGGTTTGTGATAATGTCACCCACTCACCATGGTTGAGAAGTATAAACCCTTCCCTAGGTTGATGAGTACAAACCCCCATCTAGGTTAGTGATGATACTGCCCCATCACTAGATGGAGAAGTATAAACCCTTCCCTAGGTTGATGAGTACAAACCCCCATCTAGGTTAGTGATGATACTGCCCCATCACTAGATGGAGAAGTACAAACCCTTCACTAGGTTGATTAGTACAAACCCTCATCTAGGTTATCTGAGTTCTTAGTCCCTCCAAATTAGGCATGGTCTAATGTAACATTTTATATAGAACTTATCATATACAAAAGCTTATTTGATCATGATATAGTTAATCATATCATATCTCATGCTTTGGACCTTCATTTCCTCAAGAAACCCTAGTCGGACATTTTATCAAACACTTGGGAGTGTGTAACGGGGGTAAAAGACCATACAATTTAGAGATGAAATCATGCAACAAAATTTGTTGTAAAACCATCAATCAACACCTTTTAACTCACCCAATACGTTCACATCAAAACCCCTCATCAAATCCAACATTAGATCTAAGATTTAGAGCTCAAAACATGCTAAAACAATCATACTTTCATGAACTCAAATCATTGTGCAGTAAATTTTTTAGTATACAAGACCCACATGTAAAATCAACATTAAAATCATGCAATTTGAGTAAAAAGCAAATTAGGGCACCATAGGTGGAAGAGCCTAATAGCTAAAACCTACATACCTTAGCTTAGAGATGAACTTGGCGAAGATTGGAGAGAGAGATTTGAAGCTTGAAGAAGAACCTTGAAGGAACCTTAGCTTAGGATGAGGGTTTGGGACTTGAGTTCTGGAAGTGAAAATATGACTATGTGTTTTGGGGAGTATTGGGAAGTGCTTAGGATCATATAAGGGTGAAATTTGGCTAAGTATAAGTAAAAAAAACGTTTGGGAACACTTAAGCCCAAGATCCAAAAGCCTTGGATCGAGATAGAAATCACTAGCAACAAAATACACGGTACATGATGCAGACCTATCATGGAGGCCAAATTAACACATATTCACACCAGTTGCACGTTACGGTGCTATCGTGAATCGTCACTGGAAATTGAAATTTTGGAAATTCAAAATTGGAAATTGAAATTTTGGAAATTCAAAATTATGATTCGATTGCTCTAAAATCGAGGTCAGACCCTTCTCCCCCTAATTTTGACCCCTTGAACAAGAATATGATGTTAAATTTTCAAAATAACAAATGCATTTTGAGATATATGGAATTTAAAATTTTGGGCATTCCGAGGCATATTTTCGGGCACTTTTTGGGGTCCTTTCAATATCTCCCCCTTGGAAACATTCATCCCCGAATGTAAAAGAGATGTACAAGTTCCGAGGCATATTTTCGGGCACTTTTTGGGGTCGTTTCAATATCTCCCCCTCGAGAACATTTGTCCTCGAATGTATAAGAGATATAAAAGACAAGAGTGATAATAAACAAACCAACCCTAACTAAAATGCAAAATTATATTTAAAAAGCCATTTTCAAAATCCCAGCATAGATATAAAATCATCATAAACTTGTCAATTTAAACATGAATGTATATGAATGATATAGGGGCTAAAAGATAAGACTTGAAATCTAATAGGGGACTTAGAATTAGTACCTTAGGATTAAGTGGTATGGAAAATATAAGGATACTGCTTTTGCATGTCTGCCTCGACTTCGATGTGGCACTTTCAACTTCTTGGTTCCTCCAAGGACCTTAACGGATGCCACCTCCTTATTCCTCAATCTCTTCACTTGCCTGTCCAAAATCTGAATCGGAGTCTCCTCATAAGTCAAGTTATCCTCAATAACACCCACAACATCAATAGGTATAATAGCATTAGGATCACCAACACATTTTCTCAACATAGAGACATGGAACACAGGGTGAACCAAATTCATTTCACTAGGCAACTTCAACTCATATGCTACCTTGCCANAACCCTCTTCAAGACCTCATAAGGACCAACATATATTGGACTCAACTTCCCTTTTTTACCAAAACGGACCATACCTTTCATTGGAGAAACTTTCAAATAAACCCAATCACCCACTTTGAATTCAAGGTCTCTTCTTTTCACATTGGCATAAGATTTTTGATGACTTTGGGCTGTCTTTAACCTTTCCCTAATCATCCTAACCTTATCAAGAGCCTCCATAACCAGCTCTAGTACCAATAAATCCACCAACCTCAAACCAACCAACCAGTGATCTACAATGTTTCCCATAAAGAGCCTCAAAAGGAGCCATACCAATACTAGAGTGATAACTATTGTTATAGGCAAACTCAATCAAAGGAAGATAGTCATCCCAACTACTGCTCAACTCTAATACACATGCCCTAAGAATTACTTCAAGGGTTTGAATGGGTCTTTCGGCTTGGCCATCCGTTTGAGGGTGGAAGGCCGTACTATGGTGAACTTTTGTACCAAGACCCCTTTGAAAAGACCTCCAAAAGTATGAAGTGAATTGTTAACCATGATCTGATATGATAGACAAAGGAACCCTATGAAACCTCACCAACTCATGTATATACAACCTTGCATACTCTTTAGCCCCATATGTGGCCTTAACCGATAGAAAGGGAATCGATTTCGTCATCCTATCAACCATAAATCAAATGGAATCAAAACCTTTTCTTGTCTTGGGAAACCCAACCACAAAATCCATATTAATCTGCTCCCACTTCCAAGTGGGAATCTCTATGTCTTAGGTTAGGACACCTGACCTTTAATGTTCGGCTTTCACTTGTTGACAAATATGGCAACCAGAAATGAATTTGGTGATGTCCCTCTTCATGTATTCCCACCAATACACATCCCTCAAGTCTCTATACATTTTGGTGGAATCGGGGTGGATAAAATAAGAAGAATTATGGGCCTCATTAGCTGAATCAAGATTTTTGGTCTTCTTTGACCCACCATTATTTTCAATTATTACTTGATGGGGCAGAGTGCAGACGAGCGAGCAGAGCAAGGAAAAGAGGGAAGTGAAGCTTTGATTTTCTTGTAGTCGGCCTATAATGCCTCCCTTCATTTGCTTGCCTCCTTTAACCTCAAAATGCCTAATTCCTATTATTTAGTGCTAGAAGTTAACTGCCATAAGCTCACTCTTCAGGTCTCGCTTCAAGAACATGAGGCGGATAAAAGGGAGGGGACAGAGACAGAGCAAATTTTCTCCCCCAAACCATCAACATAAGGAATACACAACCTACCTTGGTACCTAAGAGCCTCATATCCCTCTTGGGAGAAGACCTCTACTTTGCCCTCTTTTACCAAGGCCTTCAATTCAAGTAAGGAGGAGTCAAGATCTTGTTTTGCCATCACCTCATCAAGTAAAGAAGACTTAGACCCATCAATATCAACAACACTATCATCCCCAACCTCTTCCAACCTAACCCACAATTTAGCCAATCTATGCACCTCCCTATCCCTTTCCCTATCACCACCATCAACATGGCCTAGGCTACCAATAGACACCCTACTCAAGGCATCTAGCACCATATTTGCCTTACCTGGATGAGAGTGCACACTCATATCATAATCTTTGAGAAGTTCTAGCCACCTTCTTTGTCTCAAGTTGAGATCTTTTTGAGTGAAGACCTATTGGAGGCTCTTATGATTGGTGAAGATATCAACATGCATCCCATACAAATTGTGGTACCAAATCTTCAATGCAAACACAATGGCAACTAACTCTAGATCATGGTAGTGTAGTTCCTTTCATACACATTGAGTTGTCTCGAAGCCTAAGCTATGACCTTACCATTTTGCATAAGCACACAACCCAAACCAACTTTAGATGCATCACAATACATAAAAAACCCTAAAGTCCATCCTATAGTGACAACATAGGAGCAGACACAAGCCTATTCTTTAATATTTGGAAGCTTCTCTCACATTCATTGGTTCACAGAAACTTAACTATCTTTTGAGTCAATTTGGTCATGGGGGAAGCAATGAAGGAGAACCCATTCACTAATCTCCTATAGTAACCTGCAAAACCCAAGAAGCTTCTAATATCTGATAGGGTCAATGATCTAGGCCAATTCCTAATTACATCAATTTTCTTAGGATCCATTTTTATACCATCCCCCGACACCACATGACCCAAGAATGCAACCTTCTTCAACCAAAATTCCACTTGTCATATTTAGCATGCAATTTCCCCTCCCTCAATGTTTGCAATACCACCCTTAAATAACCCGTATGTTCCTCCCTACTATGTGAATAGATCAATATATCATCAATGAAGAACACAAAAAAGGAATCGAGGTAAGGTTTGAAGATCCTATTCATTAGGTCCATAAAGATGTTTGGTGCATTAATCAACCTAAACGACATCACAACAAACTCATAATGCCCATATCTAGTCCAGAAGGCCATCTTGGGATTATTACACTCCCTCACCCTCACTTAATGATACAAACACCCCTAGAAATCAGCTTATGGGCTTTAATGCATTAAATGAATCTACCCTTAACCACCACATCTTGGTTTTACCACTCAAGGATGAGGTCATTAGGAAATTGAAACTTGACCCTATGGGTCCTACCATCAATAGAAGCATAGTAGGCATGCAACCAATCTATCCCAATAATGATATCAAAGTCTACCATATTTAATTCAACCAGATCATAAGGCAATAATTTATGCAAAATACATATAGGAAAATTTCGATAAACTTTCCTAGCACCAATAGAGGCACCAATAGGAGTAGAAACTTTATATGACTCATGCAATAATTCGGGGACAACATGGACCTTGTTAGCAACAAAAGGGGTAACAAAGAAAAGAGTGGCACCCGGATCAATTAAAGCATATATATCAAGGTCAAAGATTTTCAACATACCTGTAGCAATATCGGGGACCTCACCAACCCCTTGCCTCCCATATAGAGCATACAATTTATTGTGCCTTAGGGCACTACCTTGAGGACTACCTCTCCCCAATGGAACCACATTAGCACCCTAGACTTTGCCATGGTTTCTTAGACAATCTACCTTCTTGTGCCCAAGCTCCCCACAACCAAAACATACATTAGAATCTTTGAAACATGGGCCTTTATGAGCCTTCCCACATGTTGGATATACATCAATGAGAGCCACAACACCAATATCTTGAGGCCTATAAAGGTCATTGCCAAACCCCCTATTAGTAGTATAGTGAGAAACTTGGCCTTAATGGAACCGACCACCCCTTTGGAGCTTACCCCTAAGATGGGCCCTCTTCACCTCATGCCTCCTTATCTTCCTCAATTTTGCCTCCTCCATTTGGTTGGAATAGGTCATCAATCGAGATAAGTCCATGTCACTAGTTAGCATGGCAGACCGACATTCTTCACTTACCAAGTCGGAGACCATCATCACAAACTTGTTCATCCTAGATCTAGGATCGGCCATAAAATGAGGAGCATACTTTGAATGTTGATTAAACTTGAGGGAATACTCCTTTACACTCATAACACCTTGTTTCAAGTTCATAAACTCCACCAACTTTGCTTCACTAAGCTTAATAGGAAAAAATCGACTAAGGAAGGCCAATTTGAACTCCTCCAAGGTCACCACATCACCGACCCCCTTCTCACCCTTATGTTGATCATACCATATTTAAGCTACCCCTTTGAGTTGGTACACTGCCAACTCTACTTTTTCATTTGGCCCAACACCCATGATATTCAAGATTTTATAGAGCTCATCAATGAACTCTTGTGGATCTTTATCTACCTTTGCCCATAGAAAACCAAAGAATTCATCCTCATGAAGTCTTTTACCCTAGCTCCTGGGGTAGTAGTATAAGAGGCTTGGGCCCCTTAATTGACTTGGTTAGCCACAATTTGGGCAAGCATAATGAGGACATCCCGGAGCTCACCATTATTAGGTTGCTCCTCGGGAGTTTGGGCCCTTTGTCTTTAAGTGTTTGGTATGATCTAGCATAGGAAAGAGCAATTCTTAGGGTGAAAACTTACCACAATGCTATAACACGACTAAGAACATGAAGAAGGAAAATATTTTCTAAATCGTCTCATAGCCTCCTATTCATAGTCATGACGCGCTTTATAACCATGAATAGGACTCTAATTGATGCAGTATATTGGACTCCGAGGATCTATCAACCTAGTGCTCTAATACTAATTTTGTCACAACCCAAGCCTAGGGCCTACACGGTGCAAAGGGACCCCAAGAAAGCCTCTTAGAACATCATTACACATACTTGGTTGCGAAAGCAATAGATACAACATAAACGAATAAGATTAGGGGCAATGGGACTAGGGGAAAACTTGCATAACATCAGGCTCATAAGACAAGTGATAAACTCATATCATAAATACATAAAATGTCCAACAAACATCTCTAATACATAGATAAGATTGGGGCCCAAGAAAAAGTAACTGGGGTCACCCTCATAGTCAGAATAGACAATAAAGAAGAATGACTCAATACATACTAGAAGAAATATAGGCTAGGTCCCTGAAGTGGAGGACTCACCAACTAGCTTGAATAACACTGAACTTGCTATGTTGAGAAGGACGATTAACTTGGAGTCTGGTTCCTACATGGTGGCATTATGTAGGCATAGAGTATGCATTAGTACATTTGAATGTACTAAGTATGTAGGATGCAATGCAATAAGAGATAGGTATCATAATCAAAGTGCATAACAATAGGCAATAGATATAATATAACAAGATGACATGTATGATTAGTGCATAAGTAAAAACATGCTTAAGTAACTCATGCTCATATAGGATATCATATGTGTAGAAGAGAACAAGTTAGATTTCCAAATGTACAACCCTTTGGTAGGTTAGTGATGATGTTGCCCCATCACTTAGGTGGTTGAGTACTAAACCTCATCTAGGTTGGTGATAATGCTGCCCTATCACCATGGTAGAGAAGTAAAAACCCTTCCCTAGGTTGATGAATACAAACCACCATCTAGGTTAGTGATGATGCCGCCCCATCACTAGGTGGAGAAGTACAAACCCTTCACTAGGTTGATGAGTACAAACCCCCATCTAAGTTATCTGGGTTCTTAGTCCTCCAGGATTGGGCATTGGAATTTATCATATACATAAACACATTTCATCATCATATAGTTAATCATGTTATATCTCATACTTTGGACCTTTAATTCCACCAGAAATCGTAGCCGGACATTTTATCAAACACTTGGGGGGTGTAATGAGGGTAAAAGACCATGCAACTTAGAGATAAAATCATGTAAGAAAACCTCTTTTAAAACTATCAATTAACACTTTGCAAGTCCCCCTCAACATTCATTTCAATACTCCTCATCAAATCCTACATTAGATCTATGATTTAGAGCTCAAACAATGCTAAAATAATCATACTTTCATGAACTCAAATCACTGTGCAGTAAATTTCTTAATATACGAGATCCACATGTAAAATCAACTTTAAATCATGCAGATTGAGTAAAAAAGAGATTAGGGCACCATGGGTTGAAGAACCCAATAGCTAAAACCTATATACCTTAGCTTAGGATGAGGGTTTGGGACTTAGGTTTTAGGAGTGAAAATATTACGAAGTGTTTTGGGGAGTATTGAGAAATGCATATGATGATATAAGGGTGAAATTTTGCTAAATATAAGTAAAAACACGTTTGGGAAGACTTAGGCCCAAGTCCCAAAAGCCTTGGACTGAGATATAAATCAATGGAAATGAAATACACAAGTTTATAATGTGAACCTATCACAAAGGCCAAATTAACACATATCCAGGACAACTACGTGTTGCAATGCTGTCGCGTATCGACACTGGAAATTAAATTTTTGGAAATTTGAAATTATGATTCGATTGTTCTAATATTAGGTTAGACCCTTTTCCCCCTAATATTGACCCCCTGAACAAGAATATGGAGTTAAATTTTCAAAATAACAAACAAATTTTGAGATATATGGAATTTAAAATTTTGGACATTTTAAGGCACATTTTGGGGTCGTTTAACCCTACGAGTCGTATATGCGAGGCGTAACTGCTGCCAGCTATATTTTTTAATTTTATTTTAGAGTCTTTTTTAAAAAGTACAAATAGTTAATGCTAGGGTTTTTGAAAGGGAGATTTGACATTCCTCAAATTTGGAAGATACTTTGAATATTCTTAGAGAACTTTCCCATGGTTTAGTGTAGATTTTATCTTTTCATTTTGAAGACCCATTTTGGGGGATTGAAAATCACATTATGCTCAACTTCCATTAATATAAGCTTGTGGTTTCAATATCAAAGTGGTGTTATTCTTCATTATTCTTGGTAATCTCTCAACCATATCTTTTATATTCATTACTGGTGATTTTGCCTTAACCATGAGCTGCTAAGAACCCACAACTTGGGGTTTTGGTAACCATGAGGAGTTGACTTGAAATAACCTAGATTTTGTGAATTTCTTTGATTGGTTATTTGCATGTATTGTCTACTTCCTCTTATTTTGAATGTTGTTTGGTGGTGGCCAACACCAAACCCCACCTACTATCACAATCCCGACCAAGGTAGTGACAAATATAAAAAGGGAAGTAGATGATCGAATTTAATTGATGTGTTCTCGTTTAATCAATCAAACCTGACCAAGAGGAGGTTGAGTGGGGTAATAGGTAATGGTTAGTTGGCACGCCATGGTTGTTGACCAAGAGCAATGGTGAAATTTGACCTTTACCTTCATAAGAGGGCTGGAAGAACCTAAGTTATCATTTTGCATGCAATCTCTTGATTGGAGTTCTGTTGTTTATGGTACTTGAGTCAATGAATCATGGGGAACACAATTCTCAAGTTATCCTTCAATTTGATTGTCTTCTCTCGCATTTGTAGTGTAGCATTTCTATTTGTTCTTAATTTTAAATTGCAAATCCCCTCTATTATTGAGAATATAGTGTGATGCTTGAAATAATTGTTAGTGGATCAATATAGTCAAACCCTGTATTCCCTGTGGATTTGACCTAAGCCCTTGGTTAGGTTTATAATTGACTGCAACCACTTTATTATTGGAGCATAAACATCAATACTACCTCGAAAGTACCTTTGGATAGTATGGATGTGAAAGAGAGTTTGTCTTATCAAGAAGTTCTGATTGAGATTTTAGATTGTTAAGTTTTGAAGTTAAAGAATAAAGAAGTTTCTTTAGTTAAAGTTCTTTGGCAAAATTAGTTAGTTGAGGTTGCTACATAGGAGGCTAGGCCAATATGATGTCCTGTTATCCTCTCATCTCTTTTTGTTCACTTCCATTTTAGTTTGAGGTATTATTTCTTTCCATATGCCTCTTTAAAGTCATACATTTAAGTTATTCTCATATTTTTATGCGCATGCTTGTTCATGAAATTGATTTTAAAGTTCATGTTTTACCTTAAAGTTAATACTCCTCAATTTTATGCATTTTGCTATGATTTGAATCTGAAACGACCCCAAAAAGTGCCCAAAAATGTGTCTCGAAAGTGGCTAGAGTTGTAATTTCCATATATCTCAAAATCCGTGCGTGATATCAAAAATTCAACTTCATATTCTTGTTTAGGGGTTCCAAATTAGGGGGAAAAGGGCCCAACCACGATTTTAGAGCAAGCATATTAGACTTCAAAATTCCTAAAATGCAAATTCCAGAGAGGAATCCGCATCACTTCCACGACGCGCCTATGTATAAAAATGTCTATTTTTTTAACTCGGTCCACGACTTTTAAGTCTTGGGCCTAAGTGTTTTCAAACGTGAACATGCCTATACTTAACCATTTTCACCCTCATATCATCCTAAACATTCCCCAATACTCACTCAAACACTTAGTCAAAATTTTCACTCTTAAATTCAAGTCTCATACCCCCATTCGAAACTAAGGATTTCTGTCAAGGTTCTTTATCAAGCTTCAAGTTTCCACCTCTAATCTTCACCAAGTTCATCTTCATGCTAAGGTATGTGGGTTTGTCTCATGGGTTCCTTTCACCTATGAAGCCCAAGCCTCCTTTCCTTAAAAATTAAATGTTTTAAAGTAGATTTACTCATGGGTCTTACATATTATAGCATTCATTGCACACTATGTTGGGATTTATGAAAGGTGACTATTAACTATGTTTAAGGCTATGAATATTTGATCTATCTTAAGATTTGATGAAGGGTCTTAATGTATATTTCTTGAGGGTGTTACCAAGTATCTATTGAATGTTTTACATTGAATTTTCTAGCAAGATTTTACTCTTAAATTGCATTGTTTTACACTAGCACTACACACCCTCTAAGTGTTTGATAAAATGTCCGATTATTGTTTATTGAAGAGTTGAAGGTCCAATGTATATCTTATGAGTTGAATGAATATTTGATGATGATATGATGAAATAATGATGAATTGAATACATGTATATGGTGCTCTCTATATTATGTTGCAATGTGACAATGCCCTAACCAGGGGTTGTGAGCCGGGTAACCTTGTTAGGGGTTTGTACCCATCAACCTATATACTCTGGCACCAAGTGTGGTAGGGTGTGTTGATCCTCTAACCTCGTATGAGGTTTGTACCCATCAACCTATTAGTTGGTTTGTACTCCAGCACCAAGGATAGCAGGGTGCGATGATCCACCAACCTATTGACGGGGTTTGTACCTCAATCACCAAAGGTGGTAGGGTGTGACAATCCACCAATAGTAATGGTCTCTTCTTGCACATATGTTATGTCCTACGTAAGAATGTTTTACTTAAGCAGTAATCATACATGTCATATTGTCATTATGCTAGCTATTGGCTATTTCCATGCATTTAAACTATGATGCCTATCTCTTGTTGCATTGCATCCTACATACTTAGTATGATCAAACATACTAACGCATACTCTATGCAGCCTACATGATGTCACAATGTAGGAACTGGTATCCAAGTTAATCATCCTCCTCCTCCACGTGGCTGTTCTATACTACTCAAGCTAGTTAGTGAGTCCTCCATTTTGGGGACCTTAGTCTAAGTTTCTTTTATTATGTATTGAAACGTTTTTCTTTATTATTATTTTAACTATGAGGGTGAGCCTGGTTTCTGGTCTTGACCCTTGCTCTTAGCTATGTAATAGAGGTGTTGTTGGATATGCTATGTATCTGTGCTATGAGATTTAACTCTATCGACTCTTGTTGTTCATGATTTGAAATGTTCCCTTAGCCCCAGTTGTCCTAATTTACTATTTCTTGATGTATTCTATTGCTTTCGTGACCAAGGATGTGTAATAATATACTACAAGGCTTGTTTGGGGTTCTTTCGGGTTTCGTATTCACCGATCACGTCTAGGTGCTATGCTTGAGTCATGACAAAGGTGGTACCAGAGTCAGGGTTGTTAGATCTTTGGAGTCCAGCACATCGCATTGATTAGAGTCTTATTCATGGTTGTGTTGTGTACCACAACTATGAGTAGGAGGCTATGAGGAGTTCAGGAAATGTTTTGCTTCTGCATGTTCTAAGTCATGCTATAGAGTTGAAGTAAGCCTTTCCCCATCCCCCAACGATTGTCCTTTGCTATGCTAGATCATGCCTAATACAAGGGGAAGATGAGCCTGCACGCTGATGATGTTCACGCTCCAATAAGAAAGCGATCACTATTAGTAATTAACCTAAGCGAGGTTAGGGTCAAATCCATATGGAATATAGGGCTCGACTACAAGACTTCATTATTAATCATTTCTAGTATTTATGACTACAATCTCTAGATTAGGGGTTTTGTGATTCAAAAATAAAGTAAAACAAATACTAATTATAACACAAGGAAACCCTCTATTTTGGGAACAACTAAGGTATTATTTTCCACATGGTTCGTTGACTTGATTACCCTAGATACATAACTATAATTGGTGATTCGCATGCAGGTTGGTAATGTAGGTTCTTCCAACTTTCTTGTGAAGGTGAAGGTCGAATTTCACCATGGAGCTTGGTCGGCCACCATGGCGTGCCAACTAATTGTTACCAATAGTCCCAGTCAACATTTTCTTGGTCAGGTTTGGTTGATTAGATGAGAACATATCTATCAAATTTTGTCATCTACTTCTCTTTTCCTATTCATCACTACCTTGGTCGGTATTGTGATAGTAGGCAAGGTTTGGTGTTGGCCACCAACAAACAACAATAAAAATTAGTGAAATAGATAATACATGCAAATCCTTGATTGGGATCGTGATAGTAGGCAGGATTCAGTGTTGGCCACCACCAAACAATAATAAAAGTGAAGGTAAACAGATAATACATGCAAAACCTTAATCATAGAAATGCAAAAAAACTAGGTTATTTCAAGTCAACTACCCATGGTTCCCATAACCCAAAGTTATGGGTGCTTAGCTACTTATGGCTAAAGCAAAACATAAAAAAAGCATATAATAGACATAGTTGAGAGTTTCACCAATAACAATGAAGGAGATAGACACCACAAGTTGCAAACCCACGAGATTGATTGATCAACAATGAGTACATGGCAAGATTTGCAATCCCCAAAAATGGGTTTTCCAAGAGAGAATAATAAACTACTCTAAAAACCTAAGAAAAACTTCAAAATATAATGGTGAAAAGTCTACTAGTCGATCTCCCCAAAAAAAACCTAACTTAAACTATATATACTATTTACAAAATAACCCTAGAAGTTACACAGAAAAGACAACTGGCAGCTGATAAGTTTCGCAGTTATGACTCGTAGGTCATCCTATGAGTTGTAGTTGGGTTCTCATATCAGGTTCTTCATATCTTAGACTAACTGGTACGACACATAGGTACGAGTCTTTGCTTGTACTACGACTTATATATTTATCTCATAGTCTTGGTCTTTAGTTTTTAGTCCAATATTTTGGCTCTCTAATTTTTGCTACGAGTCCACCTATATGAGTCGTAGTGTGTCTTTGACTCATAGGCTTGGCTTGTAGAAGTGACCTTCACTTGGCAGATTTCTGATTTTTGGTCTCTGATTCTTGATATGACATAACCTACAACTCGTAGGTGGGCTCGTATGGCCTACGCTTCAGGAAAATTTACAACTTTTCTTCAAAATCAAGCCAACCTAACTTTTCTGCAAGATTAACACAAAAACACATCAAAACACTAAAACATTGCTTTAAGAACTCACAAAATCCCTTATTGCAGGCACCAAATGTACTGTATTTTGACAAAACATCAACACCCTTAACTTAGAGTTGTTGCTTGTCCTCAAGCAATGACTCAATCTACACAGACAAAGAGAAATACATAGTAACTATACTAATAATATATATATCAACTCCTCTGATTCAAGTACCCAACCACTATTTTCAAAACAGGATTGCAAAGTTATTAAGCAAATAAGAACATAATAAGATACCTGACAATCCAACTATGGCAAGCTATGGAGCATCACCCATCCACAATCGGTGGTGTAGCCATATGCTACTCAAGTAGTGCAAATTCCCTCACTAGAAAAGAACTCCGTCACACTCACTCAAAAGGATTTATATTTCGGGGACTGAGGAAGCATACTCACTCTCACAATTGAGATTCAAGCATATAGACTAACACCATATGATTGCCTCTATATTCATCTTCTTGCTTGGTGATAATGTGGAGTTGGATCGCTTTAGGACTTATAGGCTTGTACATAGGTTGAGGGTGCTTTGGTATGGTATTTTTGGAAAATAGTGATTAAAGCTATCCTTGAACCATGTTTGCCAACACTTTTTTCTTTCATAATCCAACCCTTTTAAATCAATCCTCCCCTATTCTCCTATTCTGAACTTTTCTTGAGTGCTTTCTTTCTCTTTTTCAGTTGTGCCTTGATTTCAACCTCATTTTTTTAATCTTTTTTCTCAATTTAAGGAACTTTTCTTCTTTTTCTGCACTCGATTTATGTTTTGTTTTATCTCTTTCTTGATTTCCCAATGAAACACCTTATTATCATTGCTTTACCACAATAAGGGTCACCCTCAACTTAGGATTTTAGCCTCAAATAAAGTTCACAATATCTATGCCTCAAACCAGGGCCATTAACTGCTGCCACCCTCAACTTAGGTCTTTAGCCTCAGTCAAGGTTCACATGTTCAAGGATAGACCAGGGGCAATATAAAGGTGTTTCATCAAATAAGGTTAAGTTAGTAGAGTGTCAAGAAAGAATGGGTGCATGAGAAGCTCAAAAATTCAGGACAAGGGATTCACTCACTTATTTGGTGGGTCACTCAGGCTAAAAGTGGTTTCACTAAAAGAACAAGGGCCTAAGATCATTTCCATCTCCACCGCATCACGTAAACCAATCTTAGAGTAATAAGGCAAGTTCTGAGTCTATACAGGATGCATAAATGTAGCAAAATACACTCACAACAGACATGACATTTTTATCCACAGTCAAGTATAGGCTAATAGGTCATGCTTTCAGTCTCAAATTACCTTAACAATATCAGAACAAACATTTCCATATACTTAAAAATGTATGAATGCATCAATAATCACAACCTCAAAACTTTTGAGGGTACCCAATTTTTCATCAAAAGTTTAAACAAAAATCTAAGAACTATAAATATGTAAAAAGATAACATTACTATGCATTTAGAAATTATCTATACTTCCTAAAATATGCCGATTCAATAGAAAATTAAACATCCACAAGGAAAATGAAACACGACAAAAAAACCTTGGGATAAAAAATAGAGAAAATTATGGACTTAAGGCTACTCAGACTTCACCTTAATCCATAACTTCTAGCGCTCCACCAAAACATGATACTTTTTCCTCAAAGTAGAAACACAAAGAAAAGGTGCAAGTGGCGTACCTTGGGTTGCCTCCCAGGAAGCGTCTGATTTATCATCGCGACATGATAAGAAGCTTTTGTGTTCATGCCTCTTAAAGGTCCTAATCTCCTACTATTTTGATCTCTTCCATGTCACCCATATACCTTTTTACCAAAATTGGTGGCGGTAATTTTTCTAGCACCTCAATTTTTGCTTTATCCACCTCAATTCCTTTATTCGAAATTCTATGACCAAGTACCATGCCCTCTTTGACCATTAAATAACATTTCTCCTAGTTTAGGCATTTCTCTAGAACACATCACACAAATATAAAAGGTATTTTTCAAAAGACTGGCCAACGACATTGAAGTCATACATGAACACCTCAATAGTATTTTCAACCATATCCAAAATGGTAGATATCATGAAATGTGGCTGGAGCATTGCAAAGTCCAAAGGGGATTCTCTCAAATGCAAAGGTATCATAGGGGCATGTGAATGTTATCTTCTCTTGATCCTTAGGCACAATAACAATTTGATTGTACCTGAAATACCCATCAAGGAAACCATACCATCCCTTTTCTGCCAGTCTATCGAGCATCTAATCTATGAAGGGCATAGGAAAATGATCCTTCTCAGTAGAAGCATTTAATTTTCTATAATCTATGCAGACTCTCCATCCAATGACTGGCTTTATAAGGATCAACTCATTCTTTGCATTAGGCACCACTGTGAAGCCTCCTTTTTTTGGAACACACTACACTGGACTTACCTACTCACTATCAGCAATCTGGTAGACTACTCTAGCATCTAACCACTTGATGATTTCTTTCCTCACAACCTCTTGCATTTGGAGGTTTAATCGCCTTTGATGCTTAGTACGCAGTTTGTAATCTTTGACTAGCTGAATCTTATGAGTGCATATCCCTGGGGATATGCCAATAATGCCTGCAATTTTCCACCCAATAGCTCTCTTGTACTACTTGAGAACTGAGACTAGGGCTTTTGTTTGAGCTTCACTCAAATCTACTATAATGATGACAGGTAATGTACTACTCTCTCCCAAGTATGCATATTTCAGATGCGATGGTAACGCCTTTAACTCTAACTCTAGTGGAACTTCTACAGAGGGATTTGTAGGTGGTGTCTCCCTATTGCATAAGTCCAAATCCAACCTTACTTGTTGCCTCAGCCAAAATGATACCCCAAGAGCATTTACTATTTCCTCATAATCAAGAATGTCGTCACCATCAAAGTTCATCAATACGGCTGCCAAAGGGTCAATCCCAAGCCTCAATTCTATTGGGATTTCAGCTTCATCATCCTAATCCATTGAAATTATTGAGTTGAATTAGAACTCATAACTCTTCCCATCCTGCCGACCCACTTGAAATACCACTATTTCTTCACCAAACCTGAAAGTGAGTAGACTCTTCTCCATATCTACTAATTCTCAACATGTGGCTAAGAAAGGTCTTCCCAAAATGATTGGAACTGCAAAATCAACCTCACAGTCAAGTATAAGAAAATGTTTGGGAAATATAAATTTATCTACCTTTACCAACACATCATACAAGATCCCCACAGGCTTCTTGACTGTTTTATCTGCCATCAACAATCGCATCTCTATAGGGACAAGTCTCCCCAAAACCAAGCTTTCTGAATATGGAAAGAGGCATTAAATTAATGCTAGCTCCCAAATCACACAGTGCTTTAGTAAACACTAGTTCTTGTATAGTGGATGGGATGGTGAATGCACTCGGGTCTTCGTGCTTTTGCACTAATGACTTTGTAGTGATGGCACTACAACATTGAACATTTTTAGAGAGGTCTTGGCTCACTTTTAGCTTCTTTTTTACTAGGTCTTTCATCTATTTGGCATGTTCTGGCATCCTTAGGAAGGTCCACTGATGACTTTTTTAGCACCGCCAAAAATTGTTCAAACTTACCTTTCTCCTTTGTTTTTCCAAGCCTTTGAGGGAAAGGAGGAGGAGGCCTCAGAAAGGTTTTATACTTCTTTGATCGCTCTTCTGTGATACACACTTGGGTTCCTTTATTCATTCTCTTCTTGCGGTTCCTATTTTCCACCTTTGGCATATGGGGATCTACTGTGCTTTTTCCACTCCTAGTCATCACCACCATGCAATGCCCTTCATTTTTAGGACTTTGAATCATGTTGCTAGGTAGGGTGCCCTTCTGGTGTTGGTTCAACTGTGAAGACATTTGTCCAAATTGTTATTCAAGTTGCTTGATTGCCACATGATAAAACTCTATCTTTTGGTTAATACTAGAAATATCCACTTTCATTCCCTTTAAAGTCTCAACTTGATGGTCAGCTCATTTCAACAATTTTTCAAATGTATCTTTGAGCCTGGATTTACTTGACCCGGTATCACAGTTGTGAAGGGGCACATAAGGACTATTCCTGTAGACCTCTCTTCTCTCCTATTTTGTATCTGACACTCTTTCTCTCTCATAGTATCCACCCCCATTGTCTCTATCCATCCCATCACAGTTGAAGTTCCGACCTTGATTTCCGAAAGCTTACCTCTAATAGTTCAAATTGGACCCTTGGGGGTTATTACGAAAACCCACCACTTGGTTGCTTACAAAACATGCATCCTCATCAAAGAACAAATCATCATAGGTAGGAGCTTTCAGAGGTTGGTCAGTGACCGCATAGATGCTTGCTTGCTTGTGCTTCAAGACTACGTCTATGCTTGTGAGAAGTTGAGCAAGTTGCTCCATGATCTCTTTTTTTACCATTGCTTGCTCATTATTGCTATTAACCGCACAAGAAGGTTTCATCATACCTCACTCTTATTGCCCCATTTCTCTATTTATTTTGTCCACTTGTTCCATTCTTACAGCTATCAATGCAAAAGGTAAGTCTAAAAACATGCCTCCTATGATTTTATCGGCGTAATCTTGACTATTCTCATCAAGTGCATGATAGAAAATCTCAACTAAGGTATTATCGACAATCTTATGATTGGGAAGTATCCTCAAGTATTTAGTAAACCTCTCCCATGTTGTGCCAATAGAATCACTTGACAATTGCTCAAAGTTGTTGATTTGATCCTTGAGCTTCAAGTTCTTAGATCTTGGGAAGTATCTTTTAAGGAATAATCTCTGAAGTTCAGCCCAACTTGTGATAGTGCCCGGAGGAAGCTCAGACAACTGCATTGCTAGTCAATGACAATGGAAACACTCTTAACCCAACAATATCAAGAGAAAGGTTTTGTGTTCCCATGACACTTTTCCACAAAAATACCACATTCTGAAATGACGATTGGGATTCTCCGAAGTAGCCCTGTGAATAGACCACAATTTTGGATCATTTAGGGCAATCTACTCAATACCATGAACTGAGTATTTGTCGATAAATGAGGCAGTACTATAGCACCGGTAACATTCACAACCATAGGGTTCAATTAGTATTGATTCCATCCATAAGAATTTCCATTGAAGTCCTTGAGTTGTGGCCTATTACCCCTTTGTGGTGGATTCTCCCCTCTATCCATATCATCATTCAAATGCATATCCTTCTCAACCTCAATATGCTCATTCACTTGAGCCATACTTCTTGGTAGTCGATGGATCTTCAAATTTAGTGGAGCTAAGGGATTGGCATCGCTTCTTATGTTGGGCATACAACCTAGTACACCCTGCAAAAGAAATCAAATAACAAAAACAAAAATAAAAGTAAAGTACAAGAGACTCTAGAAATTAATACTAGAACTAACTAATAATGAAATCAAATCAAAACCAAGCTATATTCCCCAGCAACGACGCCATAATTTTTTGATGATGTTCATACTCCAATAAGAAAACGATTGCTATCAGTAATTAACCTAACCGAG